>JAHUTJ010050469.1:0-20541 GCA_036250325.1 Characodon lateralis
AACTCCTCTGGTGTAGTAGCCCTGATGTTCATGAGTTCTTCTCTGGTGAGAGAGCTCCGGGTACCATCACAGAAGACCGTTTTAAAGCAAAAAACAAAACAAAACAATGCGCACCAACACGCCAAGGCGACCATCTGCGGCGCCATCTTGATATCTTTCATTCCACATCCTTTTTATTTATTCTGTTCAACGAATTCTGTGTGCTCTTTAGCACACTGAAATTCCTGGGGATGCTTGATTAAGTTGGTTGTGATGTAGCTTGAAGTTTTCTACCACTTATGGGAACATTCACTTTGCAGGTATTGCACATACTGTAGTTGTTGCATGTGTTGGCTTAGGTAGTGTGAAGAAGTTGCAGAAGACTGATCCTTCCGATTGCTCAATTTTAGAAAAACAATGTGAGCCTCTGCACAGTGTTGGTAGCTCATGACATCTCTCACAGCACACAGCATAGTACTCATATTTGTCATTTTCTGCTTATCTGGAACCAGCACATCCTGGGCTGTGTCCTGGGCCTCCTCCAGGCGGGACATGCCTGGAGCACCTCCTGGGGAGAGGCATCTAGTAGGTATTCGAAACAGATGCCAGAGCCACCTCAACTGACTCCTCTTGATGTGAAAGAGCAGCGGCTTTACTCAGAGGCCCTCCCAGATGGCTGACCTCCTTACCCTACCCTAATCGAGTGCTTGGTCACCCTACATAGGATGCTTATTTCAGCCGCTTGTATATGGGATCTTGTTCTTTCAGTTCATGCCCTGTGGTATGTGTATGAACTTTGGAACGTAGACTGACCGGTAAATCAAGAGCTTCGCCCTTCAGCTCAGATCTCTCTTCACTACAAAGGACCGGCACAGCGTCCTCATTACTGTGGTGGGCACACCAGTTCCTCTGTCTCCCACTCTGGTCTCCCCTTACTCTTGAACAAAATCCTGAGATACTTAAACTCCTCCACCTCAGGCAGGACATTCCCTCCAACCAGGTGAGGGCAAGCCACCCTTTTCTGACCTGGAACCATGGCCTCTAACTTGGAGGAGCTGATCCTCATCCCCACTACTTCACACTTGGCTGCGAACCACCCTAGTACATGCTGTAGGTCTTGGCTAGAGGGGGCCAAAGGACCACGTCATCTGTGAAAAGGAGAGATGAAATCCACTGGTCCCCAAACCAGACATCTTCTGGCCTGTGGCTGCGCTAAGAAATTCTGTCCATTATAGTTATGAGCAGAGTATGATTTAATTCCAGCAACATGAACCAAACTCCTGCTCTGTTTTTGAAGCTGAGGTTTGATTATTTGGACTCACCTCTCCAACACCCTGACATAGGCCTTTCGAAGGAGTCTGAGGAGTGTGATCCCCCTGTAGTTGGAAAATACCCTCTGGTTCCCCTTCTTATGAAGGGAGATCACGACCCCAGTCTGCCGGTTCAGAGGCACTGTCCCCGACCACCTTGCAATGTTTAAGAGGTGTGTCAGCCACGACAGCCCCACAACATCCACAGACTTGAGGTACTCAGGGTGGATCTCATTCACACCTGAGGCCTTGCAACCGCAGAGATTTTTGACCACCTCTGTGACTTCAGCCTTGGTGATGAAGGAGTCACACTATGAGTCCCCAGTCTCTGCTTCTACCAGGGAAGGACCGCAGGATTGAGGACATCCTTGAAGAACTCTTTCCACCACCTGATAATGTCCCAATGCCAAGGTAAGACACTGTAAACAGTGTTGGCAAAGCACTCATTCCCTCTCCTGAGGTGCTGGACAGTTTTTCCTCTGCCACCAACTGGGCTGTGGCACACTTGGCCTCAAGGCACCCACCAACTGCCTCAGGAGTTCCACAAGCCAAACAGAACCAATAGGACTTCTTCTTCAGCTTGATCCAACTCACCACCAGGTGGTGATCTGTGGACAGCTCAGCCCCTCTCTTTAGCCCAGTGTCTAAGACATGCGGCCAAAGGACAGAAGACATTACTACAAAGTCAATCATCAATCTCCTGCCTAGGGTGTCCTGGTGCCAAGTGCACTGATGAACACCCTTATGCTTGAACATGGTGTTCTTTATAGACAATCCGTGACTGGCACAGAATTCCAATAACAAAACACCATTCAGGTTCAAATCGGGGAGATCATTCCTCCCAGTCACATCCCTCTAGATGTCAATGTTATTTCCCAAGTGGATGTTGAAGTCCCAGCAGAATGACAATGGTCCCCGAGGGGGCACTGTACTGCACCTCTAACAGGGATAACGAGAATGTTGGGTACTGCGCACTGCTGCTCGGCTGTAGGCCAAAATAACAGTGAGAGACCGCTCCCTGACCCAAAGAATCAGAATCAGAAAAGTTTTATTGCCAAGTACGTTTTTGAACATACAAGGAATTTGTTTTGGCGTAGTCGGTGCAATACAGTACTCAAATTAAACAGTGGTAAAGGCGTAGAAATGCGACCTTCACAGTACTGGGCGTCATCACATCCCTAGTTCTACTGGTCTGCTCTTTGTCTGAGCCTTTACCCAGAGCCTGTTTGTTATGGTAGCCCTACCAGGGGCATTTAAGCCCCGGGTAACATAGCCTATAGGATCATTTGAGCATTCAAACCCCTCCACCCAGTTAAGGTGACGGTTAAAGGAGGGGCACACAGCATAGAATAGACTTAATAGATCTGGCAGCAGATGGATTGGGCCCATTGTCACCACTACCGATCTAGAATTGTCTTCAGTATCGGGACTGATGATGATGTTAATTAATTGCCTCTTAAATAATTGAATCTTATTTATTGTTCATAAAATTTTCCATGTGTCCATAGTGCCCTAGAAAAGTTAGACTCCAAACAATTTGCTGAACCTGATAGTTTGGATCCATTTGTTCTAAAGCTGGCAACTGACTTAATTTTTTACTTAAAAGTAAAATTATTAAGTTGTTCCAAATGCCTTGGGGGCAGACAGAGACCATTCTAATGCACAGCATGTACGATAAAAATTTACTTTTGCAATGCTGGAGAACAGTCAAGAACTACCTTCCGATTGTTTTCTTCTGTTTTATTATTATGGATTGTTTTTCAGCATCTGCTACTGGGTACCAGGCCTGGGGTCTGTAAGGGATTATTGGGGGCTCATCTGGAATCAACAGACCTAATGCTGATCCAGAGATAAAATACATCTGGGACCTGATTCAAGCTAAAGCAGAGATCTTCAAAAGTGATGCTGAAATACAGATGTGGGCTGAAACCAAGAGACCAGAAGGAAGAAACGTTTTGGCTACTGGAATGTTACTGTACGTGTGCAAGAGGAAGAAGAACAATGTTGGACAGCAAGAGAAAGAGCCTGGTGTGGGACATCATGAAGAGCATATGCTCACTCAGTCAGTCAGTGAACTTTTGCCAGAAGTGTCGGTCAAGTGACAGAAAGAGACTGGTCCACTTTAGACAATGGGGTTTCCGAAGAATGTTTGGAGTATATTAATGTGTTGAAGTACAGTAGATCACTTCTTGAAGCAGAGGACAGGGGTATGGTGTAATTACTGATATTACAGAACAAAATTAATTTAGTCTCAGGAGAAGGCGCGTGTGGATAGATCTGGTGATTCAGACATACATATTTGCTGTAATCTTACAATACCTGCTCATGTTGGTGACACAGCTGTTGCGGATGTTAAGCTACTTTAGCAGCAGAAAATATCAGTACTATCACAATTAGTCCAGTTCCTGTCCTAGCAAACTGTGAGTTACAGAGAATGCTAGCAAGGTATGAAGACTTTGGTAGGAATCTAGCACAGTATGACAACTTAAATCAAAGTCAATCTTAATCACAAAATTCAAACACACACAACAAGGGTCCAATCCTTAGCAGAGAGAATTCAAGATTCAAGGCAGAGAAGTAGTTTATCGCTCATCAGATACATTAATTTGCTTGATCACAACAATGTGAGCAAGCAAATTGATGAGGGAATACAAGGTAATTTTTTTTTGTTAGAAACTGTTTGAGATGTGCAGAGGATTATCAAAGCGTGCAACTTTAACGACATGCTAATAAAGAAGAATGACATGACTGTGGCAGAACTAAAAATACTCTTACAGTCTCACTTGAGGGAAAATAATAGCACAGAGCTATTTCAAGAGCTCTGTGCCAGACAACATGACAATGAAACACCCCAACAGAGATGCCAACATTATAGACTCTTCTCTGTGGGACCATCTCAGGTACAACAAATAAAGCTGTAGCAGTTGTTACATGCGTATCCACTGCTATACTGACCATGTAGCAGGTGTATCTTTGAACAAGTCCAAATGATGTAATCGTTTCAGCTGCGCAGGTTGCATGGATAAAATGTAGAGTCCCACATGATATAGGCCCTTTGAACGCCCTTGTCCTGTTTATGCAAAAAGAAAATAGTGTGTTGGACGAGACAAATATAGGTGATAGTTTATTTATAGTTTGTTCCCGGTGCATGTTGGACCCCGGCAGGGCTGCCCTTTGTCACCGATCCTGTTCATAACTTTTATGGACAGAATTTCTAGGCGCAGCCAAGGGCCGGAAGGGGTCTGGTTTGGGGACCAGAGGATTTTGTCTCTTCTTTTTGCAGATGACGTGGTCCTGCTGCCCCCTTAAGCCAAGACCTACAGCATGCACTGGGGCGGTTCGCAGCCGAGTGTGAAGTGGCTGAGATGAGGATCAGCTCCGAGGCCATGGTTCTCGACCGGAAAAGGGTGGCTTGTCCTCTTCAGGTTGGAGTGGAGTTCCTGCTTCAAGTGGAGGAGTTTAAGTATCTCAGGGTCTTGTTCACAAGTGAGGGAAGAATGGAGCTGGAGATCGACAGACGGATCAGTGTGGCTTCCGCAGTGATGGGGGCGCTGTGCCGGTCCGTTGTGGTGAAGAGAGAGCTGAGCCGAAAAGCGAAGCTCTCGATTTACCGGTTGGTACACGTTCCTACTCTAATGAGCTTCCTCCGTAGGGTGGCCGGGCACTCCCTTAGAGATAGGGTGATGAACTCGGCCATCCGTGAGGGGCTCGGAGTAGAGCCGCTGCTCCTCCACATAGAGGAGCCAGTTGAGGTGGCTGGGGCATCTATACCAGATGCCTCCTGGACGCCTTCCTCGGGAGGTGTTCCAGACACGTCCCACCGGGAGGAGGCCCAGGGGACAGCCCAGGAAACGCTGGAGGGACTATGTCTCTCGGCTGGCCTGAGAATGCCTTGCCCCCCCCGGAGGAGCTGGAGGAGGTGTCTGGGGAGAGGGACGTCTGAGCATCTCTGCTGAGTCTGCTGCCCCCGCAACCCGGTCCCGGATAGAGAGGGAGACGACGAGTAAAATATAGAACAAGCATGCACTGACACTCCCTATCAGAAATAATGCAAAACGTGATATTAGACTGCCACCAAGAACAATCCTTGGAAGTATTGAATCAATCATAAAAGATGTTGAGGCGTATCCAACTGAACACAACTCAGAATACCACAGGGATAATATGTATGTTGACAGTGCAATCCCAAGTGTTGATAAAAATTCCTTAGTGTGGCACCCACCAGTTGATCTCAGTCACCTAGCAGAGGAACAAAGAGAGATTGGTAACAAAATGCTGTATGAAGAGTCAGCTGTTTCTGCATGCTATGCCAATGACATTGGTATTATCCCAAAACCTGCAGATGTCAATCTCTCTCAAAGATGATATCCAGATCAAAATACATATGTCAGTGTGCCAAAACCATTGTTAAAAGAAGTCAAAGAATATATCCAATGCTTACTGTCAAAAGGGTGGATTGTAAAATCAAGATCACCGTACTCTGCTCCAGTAGTACATGTAATTGGAAGAAGGATGGAATGTTATGTCTTTGCATTTATTATCGCCAGCTAAACCAGAAGACTGTCCCTGATAAACACCCTCTACCTAGAATTCAGGACCTGACAGATACTCTTGGTGGAAACAGCTGGTTTATCCCCTTAGACCAAGAATAAGCATATCATCCCAAATTCTATCTATCTATCTATCTATCTATCTATCTATCTATCTATCTATCTATCTATCTATCTATCTATCTATCTATCTATCTGATCAGAAAAATTGCTTGTAACACTGCTTCACAGACCTATTCAGAAACACAGTACATTCCATTTATACACTGTTTTCTACATTAGCAACTTGAACTCACTTGACAGCCTGCTCACCCTGGAGCGGACACTCGCACAAGGAATCCTGGACAGTCTATCTCCCCTCAATTGCACAAAAGGACGTAAATAAAACAAAATAGTAATCCCTTGACCTTTAGTAAAGTTTCCACATAATCTTTGTTAAACACTCACGCCGTTACGTAGCCCTGTACTTTTCAATGGCAGGAACTCATTTCTGACCGTCAGGAGTCGAGTCAATCTACAGCAATCTCCCCTTCTACAGAATGAATCAACCATGAATCTTTAAGTATAAGGCTTATCACAGCTTTGTCTACTAACATCAAAGATTATTTTTAGGTCTCCTTACCAATTTCAAGACATACTTTCCACTGGTATGCCTCGTTATCTCGTCCACGGCTGCCGCTCGGTAATAACGTCACACACGCAACATACGCAAGCAGGAGACACTGCCATACTACATTAAGCGACAATGCAACCTGCTGGACACCTTGAAAACCGCACAAGGCAAAAAGAGGAATAAGAGTGATTTTGATTTTAGAAGTCATTATTTATTTCACCCGGCTACACACTCATTCATTTGATGGTGTAGACCGTCAACTCTTTTGTGTCTACTGTGTTTCATCCTCAATGTTGACATGGTACTGATCTGCTCTGACATTTAAGCACACTCTCTCAAGCTGACCTTGAAACTGCTTGCAGTTTGCTGTCAACTTCTCCACCCTATCACTCAGTATCTTGAAATCTGCCCACCACTGCATCAGTGGCACCTCCGTGACAATCCAATGAGTCACCCAGAACCAGCTATGTGCCCAACAGGCTCATCACAAGAAGTCTAGACAAGGTTTGTTCAATGCCACTGAATTATATCCGTTTTACTTTGTTTGTGCATTCAGCTGGTATAGTATCGGTAATGAAATGAAAAGATTTCAGTATGTTTTTTAAAAATGCCTTTAAGAACTAGAAACCTTGGTTCATCTAAAGCTTTGTAGAAATCTTTTCAGATTAAATTTAATTTAATTTACATCATCAAAAAACTAAAAAGACTGAACACAGAAGGCCACATAACCAGAAAAAAATATTTTTTCCTGGACTTCCAAAGCTTACAAAAGCAGCACTCAGAATTGGACACTTTGTCTGTATTTCATGTCTAATTCAAAGTTATTAACCTCTTAAGAATGCTTGAAAAGTCAAAGAATGCAGTTTTGTATACAACTCCCCTTCTTGAAAATGTACATCATATTGTGAAAGTTGAGTGCAAGAGTGGAAGATATATTACAAGATTTAATGGGAGCCCTTTATATTCTGAGAGGAGATCTTGTTAGGCACTTGAACAAAAAGAATAGATGATGAATAAATTGCTACTGGCGAGAATATGTATATGTTGAATTGGGTTGTTCAAACTAATGCAAGTGCCTTTTTCTTTACGTGTGAATTGCCCAGGGTTACTTATGCAAGCATCTGTTTTTCTTCCCACTAAAGGCTGGTTCTTTTATATCCACTACTTATAGAAGATATTAAATAAATCTGTTCTTTATTCTATAGATTTTATTCTGTGGCTGGAGAAAACAACAACTCTGTCAGCTCAGAGATTGAATTTAACACATTCAATAAAGCTTCATTAGAAACAAAGGACATACTGTACATAATTTTTTTAATTGCCACTTCAATACATTTTGACATGCATTAAGAAAACTTACATTAGGTTTTTATAAAATTCTCAAACCGTAACTCCTCTTCTTAGCACTTTGTGCAATCATCCATCTGTCCGTCCATCCATCCAGTTACATTGCATAGATGATACATAAATGACATTTTGAAAAGGGATTCAGGTTTGCCTTCTCCCAGCCCTATTGATTGAGCCCAATCAGAATCCCTCCATACACATTTTTTTTCTTTTTTTCTTGTGTTCTGTCATGGGATTTCAGGCATACCATTTAGAGAAGCTGGTTGTCTACATGTGCCACGACAGATGTGCTCAACAAATAAGATATCTCAAGACTTAATCCTAATTCCATGATTGATTTTATTAAATCAAGAATATGATCCAGCATCTTGTCACTCTAACAACTGTGCAACTCCAGGTGGCAAACTCACTCACATACTGGGATCTGCAAGATTCCACTGCTTGATGACAGCAGAGTCTCTCCCACCCCAACCCCAAACCCCTAAGTGTCTATAGTGTGGTAAAATTGAGGTGGAGGACAGGGCCCACCATAGCAGAGGGGAGGGGAGGCATTGCATGGTTCTCCCTCCATGCCCACACATCGAAATCCTACTGATGTGTGGTGTTGCATGTGTTAGGAAGGAGGGGATGGGTGCCAAGGTGCCGGCACATATCCCCCTGGGGGCCAGTTTCCCAATTACTTCATAATAAAGCTTTGACGTAATAATCCAGTTTACTTCCACAGTTGATTCAAAGTCCTTCCTAATAAATATAGCATGCCTGAAACACTAGCAGGTTAATCTATGGATCACAGGCTAATATGTTAATTTGCTGCTTTGTTATATTCGCAGGAGCACTTCTCTGTTGGTGCTTTCTGTGTATCTGTTTTGTGTTTGTGCCAGTAGCTGTCATACAGGAAAGCAGGATAAACCTTAATCCTGGTTTCTTTATGCTGGAGCAAGTCTGATCTGTGAAGGCTCCATTTCATCACTTACAGGATTTACGTTGTGTGACTGTCGTGGAACATAGGATTAGGATCACAGAAGTTGTGGTCAGATGATGTGTCTTCACCACCTCCTTTAATGCAACAAGAGCTGAGGTCAGACTGGTCCCTCATTCCCACAAGTCCGCCTGTGTTTTCTGACATAAGCTGGTCCCTTTGTTACCAGCACTGTAGCAGGGAACAATATGACTGTAGATAATTATTACCCTTTTTGTTTTTTTAGTAGCCTTCCATCACTGTCTTGTGGTTAAAATCTCTCACTTGATTTGGCTCTCTTTATGATGAGAAAAATTTAATTGCCAAGTTGGGTTTTCCAGTCCCCCAGTCTTAGTTTACTTTATTTCTTTTACTACAAAACTGAAAACCCAGTTTAATCCACAAAGGCCCAAAGCCCCAACCTATGAGACCCAAAAGCGCAACCATGCATCCAAGAAACACTGAGATGTTTACCGTCCCTACTTCAACTGGTCAGGTGTGTTTTCACAAAAGAGACAGGGGTCATCATGTCATGGCTGAATCCTCACAAAGGTTTCCCAGCATTTGAACTTCTACACATTTTGTCATGTTATAACCCCAGACTTATATTTTTGACATTATATGTGATAGACCCACTCACAGTAAACCATAGTTATTAAGTGGAAGAACACAAATGAATAGTTTTCATCAGGGAAGAAATATCTTAAGGCGTGGTATACAAATCAGCCCTCGTTTACCATCACAATATAAATCCTGCTATTCTGTTAAGACCTCAGTGCTGTATTTTAGAACATTAGAGAACAAACAGCATCATGGAAATCAAAGAACACAGCAGACAGGTCAAGGAGAGTGCTGTGGAAAAGTTTAATGCACAAAGACTACAAAGCAATACCCCAAGCTTTGAGCATCTCACAGAACTCTGTTCAATCCATCATCTGAAAATAAGAAGAGTATTGAACAGCCAAAAAACAAGACATGGCTGTCCATCTAAACTGACAGACCGGTCAAGCAGCGCATTAAAGAAGCAGCCAAGAGGGAGAATATGTTAAAAAAAGATGTAAGAATAACTATTAGTTCACAAATCTGACCTTTATAGAAGAAGGAAGAGAACACAGCCACTGATGACAGAAAGCCATCACCATCAGTGCTTTACGGGACCCAATAAACATGGAAGAAGTTGCTCTGGTCAGGTGAAACTAAAAGCAAACGTTTGGTCTACATGCAAAATGCTATAAGTAGTGGTAAACTAACACTACACATCGCTCACACCATCCCCATAGTGAGGCATAGTGGTAAACGAATCATGCTATGGGGATGATTTTCTTCAACATGTCAGAGTTTTAGGGAAGATATATGATGCTAAATGCAGGGAAGTCCTGCAAAAATATGGAAGTTTGGCAGAGCCTCACGTTCCAGCAGGACAACAACCCTAAACATGCAGCCAGAGCTACAATGGAATGGTTTCGATCAAAGCATGTAAATATGTTAGAATGGCCCAGTCAAACTCCAGTCCTAAATCTGGGGTAAGTAATAATCGGTGGCACAACTTGAAAATTGATGTTCACAAATGCCCTCCATAAAATCTGACTAAGTTGAGGTATTTTGTAAAAAAAAGGGCAAAAAATGATGTGTTTATATATGCAAAGTTGGTAGAGACATACCCCTGAAAACTTGCAGCTGTAATAGCAGTGAAAACTGGTTCCACAAAGTACTGAGTCAGGGGGCTTGGATACAAATACAGGCCACATATTTGAGATTTGTAAAAGAATCCAAAAAAACTTTTATTATTCTCCTTACACTAGTTTTTCCCTCATTACTTTAAGTTAATCTATCATCTAAAATGCCCGTAAAATATTTGATATTGAGTTTGAAGGTGTTTGAAAGTTCAGGTGGTTTGTGGTGGATGCTTCTACCACCACCACAAAGTGTTAGTATTGTTTCATTGTTTTACATTTATTAGTTTCAGATGACACTATACATAAGTTTAAGTTATTTTATTTAGACAGATTTTTTTTCTTTGAGGTTCTGCAAATGCAGACCAGCTGGAAGTGGAAGCCAGGAACATACCATTATTCCAAAAGACTGAGGGGGGGACTTAACTTCTTAACTTGTTAAAGTTATTAGTTATTTTGTCACTTTAGTATTCACTTATTTGTGTTAAGTTAAAGAGTAATTTGTGTCATTTATGTTTGTCAATTAGTTTGTATGTATTTTTCTCATTTGTTCTTATGTTGTGCCTTCCCCATTTGAGTCTAGGTTATTCCACCCCTATTTAAGTAGTCTTTGTTTTTTGGTCTGGAGGTCAGTTTTGTTTGAGTTTTGTTGCTGTTCAGTTGACCTCAGTTGAGTTGGGCCCAAACTCATGTCATTAATTATCTGAGTTATTTTTGTATTGAAGTTTACCTTTTGTTAACTTTTTGATAGTATTAAATTGAAGTTTTTCCAATTTTTGAACACCATTTGTCCTTGCTTAAGTCTGGTCCACCACAGTTGGTGTCAGGAGTGGGATCAGTCAGTTAAGGACATTGGTGTATTTTATTTTTTCCTGGTTTTGAACATTTTTGCAATAACAACCTCTGATTTTTTTTTTTTTTTCTCTCTTGCCTTTTTTTTGTTATGAGAGGAAGAAATGCCTGGAAGGGGAAGAGGACGAACAAGAGGACCCAGCTCTGATCCAGATGAAAGAGATGCTGTTGAGGAAGGTGGAGCTGTTTGTGGAGTGTTTGACATGGAAGAGAAGGGGAGTGAACCAACACTTTCAGATTTGGCTAGTCCTCTCAGAACCCATCTAGGGCAACAGAAGGCCAAGGAGGACTACTGGACCAGAGAAGCTGCTAAGCAAGAACAGAAATTTGAGGAACTGGAAAAACAGTTCAGCTTGTTTAGAAGTGAGATTCAATCTCAGACCACTTCGCCAGTGCGGCCTACACAACCACCAGATCCTGGAGTAGCAGCTTCCCCGCAACACAGTCTATCAGGTGACCTTCTCTATGCACATTCTCCAGCACCTAAATTACAAAAACTTAGTGAAGAGGATGACATTGAACACTTTCTCATTACTTTTGAAAGAATGGCTTCTGCCTGCAGGTGGCCGAGAACTGACTGGGCTTTTCACTTAATACCTCTGCTAACAAGCAAGGCTAGAAGTGCCTTTGTGCATATGGATGTTGATTTATCTATGATCTATGACCAAGTTAAACTAGCTATTTTGCAGAAGTATGAGATTAACAGTGAAACCTACAGGCAAAGATTTCGCTCGCTTCAGGTAGAGCCTGAAGAAACTCCAAAATAACTCTACATAAGTCTGACGTAGCTTTATAGTAAATGGGTGCAACCTAATGGTAAAACAGTGGAACAAATCAATGAAATAATTATTCTTGTGCAGTATTTAAGAATGTTGTCATCAGAGCTACAGGTGTGGATAAAGGAACATAATCCAAAGACTGCAAAGAAGGTTACTGAACTGGCTGACGTGTTTGTGGCTGCTAGGAGGAGGAACCTGTCTTGGGCTTTCCAAAGCTGGAAAAAGGATGGCTGAAAGCAATCATCAGCCCAACAGGTTTCAGCTGTGGGTAAGCCCCCTGTGAAAAGATTTGACACCAAATTTCAGGGGAAGAAGCCTGTCTGTTACGTATGTGGACAGGAGGGTCACACCAAACCGATGTGCCCTCAAAATGCTGTTAAATTTTCCCAGATGTGTTTTGTGCCCAGGGAAGAGACTCAAAATGCTGGATCAACGCAGCCATTAATGGAGACGTATGTGAAGCTCAATGGTCAGGCACTGAAAGCACTGATTGATACAAGGACTACACAGACCTTGGTCCAGCAAAGGTATGTTCCACCTCAGTCTGTTTGCACCAGTGAGACCGTCCCAATCTACTGTATCCATGGTGATGAAAGGAAGTATCCAACAGCAGATGTCAATGTGACCATAAAGGGACCAGCTTACCTGCTTAATGTTGGGGTAGTAGATAACTTGCCATTTCCAGTAATCCTCGGCAGTAACCTATCAGTGCTCATCGACCTGTTACACCCTCCTCAGTGTAATGTCGCTCTAACTCGGGCTCAAGCAAAGCAGCCTGAGGAAATTGTTTCAGATCTTAGTACCTTGCCATTTCACAATGTGGAATTTTCCACAGAAAAAATAAAAGTCAGGAAGTCCAAAGGCCTGCGGAGGAACGAAAAGTTTCAAGGGACGGTGGTAGTTCCTCCTGACACCCCACAGCCTGAGGTACTCGAAGAGTTTAAAATTCCTGGTAATATATTGGAGCTGCAGCACCAGGATTCAAATCTTGTGAAGTATTTTAAAGAGGCAAAAGTCAACAAAAATGATTTTGTCATTCAGAATGACATTCTCTACAGACAAAATGGACCAATTAAACAGCTTGTGGTTCCTAAAGCAGTGAGAGAAACTGTTTTGAAGTTGGGCCATTCTATTCCCTGGGCTGGCCACCTGGGGAAGCATAAGACCTTAGCCCGTTTAAAGCGCTGTTTCTATTGGCCTGGCTTGCGTAGAGATGTTGTGCAGTTTTGCAGGAGCTGTCCAGAATGTCAAGTCACATCAGCCAGGCTGCCCAATAAAGCTCCTCTCCAACCTCTTCCAGTTCTGGGTACACCATTTCAACGCCTGGGCATGGACATAGTGGGACCAGTGGAAAGGAGTAAAGCTGGAAATCGGTTTATGCTGGTGATTGTGGATTACACAACTAAATATCCAGAAGTGTTCCCCCTGAAAGTTGTCAAAGCAAAGAATGTTGCATTCTGTTTGGTGCAATTTTTTTCCAGAGTTGGCTTTCCTCAGGAAATACTCACTGACCAGGGCACCAATTTTATGTCAAAATTGCTTAAAGATGTGTATCAGTTGCTAGGGATTAAAGGACTGAGAACAACACCTTATCATCCACAAACTGATGGACTCACTGAAAGGTTTAATCAAACCCTTAGACAAATGCTAAGGAAATTTGTGAATGAAACTGGCTCTGACTGGGACAAATGGCTTCCATATATTCTGTTTGCATACAGAGAAGTTCCTCAGGCTTCTACTGGTTTTCCCCATTTGAATTAGTATTTGGTTATGAAGTGAGAGGACCCATGACGGTTCTAAAGGAACTGTGGGAGGGGAAACAAACTAACAAAGATTCTCTAAATGTTGTATCTTATGTGCTCCAGATGAGGGAGAAGCTGGAGAAGATGACAACATTGGTACAGGAGCACATGAAGACCTCACAGAAGACCTGGTATGACACTGCAGCCCGGGAGAGGGGGTTCAAACTGGGCCAAAAAGTGCTTGTTATGCTGCCTTCAAAGGATAGCAAGTTGCTTGCTAAGTGGCAAGGGCCTTATGAGGTAATGGGGAAATTGGGACCAACAAAATATAAAGTCACTGTTCCAGGTCAAAGCCGCTCCACTCGCATTCTCCATGTGAACCTGTTTAAAGAGTGGGTGTCCCGGGACCCAGAGAAATCTGCCTCTTTTTACATCCAGAGTACAGGGGATGAGGAACCTGAGGAGCAATATTTTCCTGTTCCATCACCCTCCCAGCCCAGTTTGGATCATCTGTCCAGGGAACAGCAGTTGGAGGTGAGGGCTGTCTGTCCATTAAATGTGTTCCAGAAGAATCCAGGTTATACTGATGTGATAATGCATTATGTTGCCTTAAAAGAAGACGCAGTTCCAAAACGAATAAGCTATCGCATTCCTGAAAGACTTCTGGAACCACTCAAAAAGGAAATTGAGATAATGCTTTCTCTTGGAATTGTTGAGGCATCACAGAGCGAGTGGTGCAGTCCAATTGTCCTCGTCCCTAAAAAGGATGGAACAATTAGGTTTTGCATTGACTTCCACTACCTCAATTCAGTCTCAAAGTTTGATTCCTATCCAACTCCTCGTATCGATGATTTGATTGAGAAACTTGGTAAAGCAAAATACCTCACCACAATCGACCTGTCCAAAGGCTATTGGCAGGTACCACTCTCCTCTAGGTCTAGAGAGATGACAGCTTTTAGAACACCATGGGGCCTTTACCACTTTATAGTGATGCTGTTTGGACTTCATGGGGCTCCTGCCACATTCCAGCGCCTAATGGATAAGGTACTCAATGGCCTCTCACATTTTGCCTCTGCATATCTGGATGACATCATTGTTTACAGTAACTGTTGGGATGAACACTTGCAACACCTAAAAGTGGTCTTTGAGTGTCTACAGAAAGCAGGATTGACAGTGAATCCAGCAGTGTGCCATTACAAAGAGGGAGACTGAGTACCTGGGCTTTGTTATTGGAGAAGGACTGGTGAAGTCACAAATTCAAAAAATTTAAGCCATCCAGTCCTGCCCCCTTCCACAGACAAGAAAACAACTTAAATCCTTCTTGGGTATGTCTGGTTGGTACCACAGATTTGTTCCCAATTACTCTGCCAGAGCTTCTCTTCTTACAGACATGTCCAGTCTTCGCAACCCAAACGTTCTATGGTGGTCTGATGAAGCTAAGTCGGCATTTAAAGACATTCAGCAGGCCCTAAGCTGAGATCCTGTGCTCCATTGCCCTGATTTCCTGCAGGAGTTTGTTTTACAAACTGATGCTTCAGATAAAGGTCTTGGTGCTGTGTTGTTGCAGGGCCCCCCAAATGACCGCCTTCATCAGCCGAAAGCTTTTTCCCAGAGAAACCCGTTATTCCACTATTGAGAAGGAATGCCTGGCTATAAAGTGGGCTCTGGATTCACTTCGATATTATCTTCTGGGAAGACATTTTGTACTGGAAACTGATCACAAAGCCTTAAAATGCCTGGAGAGGATGAAGGACACCAATAGTCGAATAACTCGCTGGTACCTGGCAATGCAACCGTACAAGTTTGAGGTGCATTACATCCCTGGCAAGCAGAATATTACTGCTGACTACCTGTCCCATTGTGTCGGTGAGCCTTCAGAGGAGGGGGAGTGTGTGGTGGATGCTTCTACCACCACCACAAAGTGTTAGTATTGTTTCATTGTTTTACATTTATTAGTTTCAGATGACACTATACATAAGTTTAAGTTATTTTATTTAGACAGATATTTTCTAATGGGTGCACACTTTAGTTAAGATTTGTCTGAATGGTTTACTTATACTTTCTTTTTTTTTTCTTTAAGGTTCTGCAAATGCAGACCAGCTGGAAGTGGAAGCCAGGAACATACCATTATTCCAAAAGACTGAGGGGGGGACTTAACTTCTTAAAGTTGTTAGTTATTTTGTCACTTTAGTATTCACTTATTTGTGTTAAGTTAAAGAGTAATTTGTGTCATTTATGTTTGTCAATTAGTTTGTATTTTTCTCATTTGTTCTTATGTTGTGCCTTCCCCATTTGAGTCTAGGTTATTCCACCCCTATTTAAGTAGTCTTTGTTTTTTGGTCTGGAGGTCAGTTTTGTTTGAGTTTTGTTGCTGTTCAGTTGACCTCAGCTGAGTTGGGCCCAAACTCATGTCATTAATTATCTGAGTTATTTTTGTATTGAAGTTTACCTTTTGTTAACTATTTTTGATAGTATTAAATTGAAGTTTTTCCAATTTTTGAACACCATTTGTCCTTGCTTAAGTCTGGTCGACCACATGGTTACAAGTACTTCTGCATGTCCCTGTAGTGGTCATGAAGTTATGGCTTGTTAACGTACATGGATTTACAAAGCCACATGTGCTTGCAATGTTTTTGTACAAAGACATGGTATCAAACATTAAACGTAGGAAAGTTGCATCATCTGACATTAACATTTTGCAGGGAACGTCTGGAAATTATAGTCAGCTACCTTTTCTGAGTCGCCTCTGCACAAGGTCTTCTCTGTATGAAGAGAATTTGAACTGAACTGTAAGGTTCAGGACGGAGGACCCAGAATTTCCGCCAGAAACAGAATAAAAAGTTAAGATTTATTCAGGAGCAGTGCACAGATACTCAGGACTCCACCAGCCGGGGACCCGGGATCACTGGGAACAGAGAGGCTGGTTAGTGGCTTGAAAAAGCTTGGGTAAATATATATAATTCCAAAGAAGCCACCCACCTTAACAGAGTCCGTGTAGGACGGAGGAATCAGAATAGGCTCCTTTGTGGAGTGCAGTCCTGGCGATCTCCGGACCGCGGGGGGGGTCAGTGCAGAACACGCCGCAGCCAGAAGTCTGATTGCCGGCAGGGGGAAAGATCCAAGACTCAGTGGTCAAGGGGGGCAGTAACTGGGAGAAACCAGGGAGGCAGACTCAGGCAGACAAATCCAGGGGCGAGGCTTTGGTCGAGCAGCAGAAACAAGGTCGTGATCCAGAGGCGAGAGACATCCAATGAGGGTCAGGCAAGACAGGGAAATCCAAGATGCAAAATGTGGTCAAAAAAACGTGGTCAGGCAGGAAGGAATGCTGGACATCTACTAACTGGTAGGTTTTCAAAAATCTGGCACCGTCTGCCTGTCTGAGGGCTGAATATAACTGCAGAAAAACAGGTGCATGGCATGACTGTGATTGCGCAGCAGCAGACAGGTGAAGCAGATTAGCTGATTACATGAAGACAGAGCAGGCAGACGGACCAGAATCATAACATGAACAGTGTATCAGTTTGTAAGCAGTTAATCCATCTGTTACCCAGTGTTGAAGTATAATAAATCTAATATGCTTACTGATTATTGAGCTGTGTTATTGCATAATCATAACAGAGTTAGGAGTGATGGAAAAGTAATATAGAGGATGCTTATCAAACCGGTTTAGACCAGAGAGCATGAGCAGTTAAAAGGGGGGGAGGGGGGTGCAGCAGTGATAGCAAGGTATTTCTGTATTTCTACATATGTAAATAAAGGTCGAGTAGAAAAACTGGAAGTGTTTTTAAAGTCAACTGAATAAGTGTTAGACTGTCATTTGATTAAAATGTATTTTTGTATACGCCTTGATTTTGAATAAAAACGACTGTTAAAAGGGGAAGTTTCAGAAGAAGTTTTCGGATGATCTTCTCCCTGTACAGGCATACAAAGACTGCAGTCTCCGTGTTTATTTTATCACTTTGTTTTTATTAGTAAAAGTTTAGGAAGTCTTAGCTTTACCAAACAAACGAACACGCAGGAGTTTAGAGTTATCTCCAGCACCAGACATTCTTTATACATTCTTTGAGTAATACAACTTAGATGGTAATAAAATCTTGGTGCCGATGGGCTTTTAACCTCCCTGCCTGCTCCGATTCTTTGCAGAAGCCCCAGATTTTCGGTCATTATATCATGTTCTCACGTGGAACACTGTCTTGACTTATATAGGCCACGACATAACAATGCACAGATCGAAGTAAAATGGTTTCCTGCTTATTTCAAAGAAGTAAACATCACACAAACAGATGTAGATGCTGTGTGGCGGTCTGCCATAATAACTCTAAGAATTCTTTTCATGTCAGGTATTAATAGAATCGTCAGCTGTAATTTGACTTTTATTTTCCTACACATTTCTGTCTGTCAGGCCTTTATCTGCTCTGGAACATCATATTCTTTCAACACAAATAAAGAGTGTCTGGAAAAGCATGGGTGTTGGAGAATTATCATAGGATCTCCCAGTAATATTAGATTGTAATGTTGGTGTAAACAGGACCAAACACAGGGATGTTAAACTTTGGTCCACACGAGCCACTTTCTCTACAGTTTCTGGTTGTTTTGTGACTTCAACACAACTGATTAAATGAATGGGTCATTAACAAGAATCTGCACAACTTGATGACATGCAGAGGAGCTAATTCAGCTATTTAAATCTGATGTGTTGGAGCAGAAACACACTGGGTTAGAGCATGATGGACCTGCTCTGTACTCAAAAAAAGTTGCAAAACAAACTTAGTCATTAACAAATATATAAGGCTGTTACCAGTTCTAGCCACTTTGGTGCTCTAGGTGAGATTGTGGTTTCTTTACTTTTTCATTCAAACCTTTTTTTCCCTGTTCTCTCTCTCTGTCTGTCTATCTATCTATCTATCTATCTATCTATCTATCTATCTATCTATCTATCTATCTATCTATCTATCTATCTATCTATCTATCTATCTATCTATCTATCTATCTATCTATCTATCTATCTATCTATTGGAAACAAGAATGATCAGAGCACTGAGAAAGACATTCAAGTAACATCAGATTTATCTCATTGGTGAGGGGGTTACGGGAGAAGCAAATGGCCTATTTTGCCTTGGTTTAGATGTGGTGTATAGGCAGGAAAGAGCTGCCTTTTTTCCCTACCAGTGCATTGAAGGGCATCATTGTCAGAGTTTTATTCATAAACCATTTTCTGTAACAACATTAACAATGCACAGGGTGGTAACTTCCAGCAGTAAAAGCAAGAAAACTATGATGTTGAGAAACCTTTTGCCATGTTAGTAACAGCCTGCAGGTTTCATTTCTTTGTTTAACAGAAAAGCTCAGGGAGGCTCTGAGCTGCTCTTGTAGCTTGCTTGATTTTTTTTCATGTAATTAGAAAGATGATTCTTCAATTTCCCAGCAGGCTAAGAAAAATCCTAAAAACAGACCCTTAAACAACAGTTTTCAAGGCTGACTTACCTGTGTGTGCTAGATGATGTGACTAATAAATTAGGGTCTCTCTGCCAGAGGTCGATAACTGTAGAGTTAGAACAAGCCACTCCCGTCCCCTCCCCACCCCAGCTCTCGCACCTGGGGGCAGATTTTCTGTGTGTATGTGTCACCTGGAACTTTCATTTAAATAATGACTGAATGATCCCTGCTCATTGCTCCCTTCCCCTCCTCTGCCCTCGGAGCCTCTGCAGGGTGTGAAAGGTCGCTTCATTTGTTTCCTCATTGTTCCCCTCACGTCTGTGGGCGTTCGAAGACAGCTGTTGAATGTCAGCCATCTCAGCAGTCATTGCAGGATTTCTTACAAGCTTCACAAACATTGAGCAGTCAAAAAGAAGAATCTGAGAGAAATATTTTTTTTTTTCCTTAGCATTGCATGTTGTTCAGAATGATTAGTGAATATATATGAACATTAAACACTTTTGGTAAAATGAAAGGTTTTTAGGCTTTAGTTTAGGATACCATGATGGTAAATTAAGTCCCCATGGACGCTAAAGTGCTTTACACTACAATCATTCATTTAGCCATTCATACACACATTCACTCACTGACAGATGTGAGCTACATTGTAGCCACAGCTGCCCTGGGCCACAATGACAGAAGTGAGGCTGCCATACAAAGGTACCACCGAGGCCTCTGACCACCAACAGCAGGCAGAGGAAGTGTATTGCCTAAGGACACAACGACTGAGACAGACAGCGGAGTTGCGAACCGGCAACCCACCGGTTACAGGATGAACCTCTACCACTGTTGTCCCATGATAAATTATTTATTTTCAAATGTTTCAGCCTTCAATGTGACATATTTTGTGCTGAGTTTAATTGAAAAACAAACCTATCTGTTATAGGAGGAAATATTTAAAGAAACTTCAATAACCTTGTTATTGAAGGTTATTGAATAACCTTCAATAACATCAATAAATGTAATACTGAACCACATTTTGAGTTGATATGATTTTTTAAATCCATCTGAAGAAAAGTAACCCCAGACCATGCTGCAATCACCACCAGTTTGGTTCCATCAGATCATAACACATTCTCTCACAAGGTTTTTTTTTTTCAGTTGATCTGTTAGCTGTTTTCTTTGCAAAAAAAAAAAAAAAAATCTGACCTTTTCCTTCCTTCAGAATTATGTAGTAAACAAAAAATATCTCTAAACATTCTTCAAAATAGCCAAGCTTTACTTTGATGACTGCCTTGCTCTCTTAGCATTCATATATATATA
>JAHUTJ010050470.1:0-20533 GCA_036250325.1 Characodon lateralis
CCATGACCAAAAGAGTGATGCAACATTACCATGCAATGTTTATGTTTGAGAACCAAGGATTATCTTGAAGAATCTGGAAGTGACATGAAGTTAGTCTTGGAACTAAGCTCCTGTTGTCCTTCTCTCAGGCAGGGAAAACCGCTTCACTTGGCTTGTAGAGACAGCTTCTCTACTACTTCTCTGGAACACCGTTTGCTTCTGCAGGCCTCAGAGAAAAAGTCAATCAAGGTGTGTACCTTAATTCCATTTCTACCGGATACACAGAGTGATTCATTTGTTCTTATCTTAGTGCATATGATCGATGATCGTATGACACGCTTGGATCCAGTTTGAAGAGTTTATGTCTTTTTGCCAGCCAGCCTCGCAGCGGAGTCCCGAGTGGAAGAGAAAGGACCATTGGAAAGGTGGGGGTTTTATACGGGCAGTGGCATCAAGTCCGCTGTTACCCCCCTCAGTTGCTTGAAGTCAGTTAAATGCAATTTATTTTGAAAGTTCCAGAAAAGTTTTAATCTTGCTAACATGGCTGTGGGTCCCAACAACAGAGAGATAACATAAAGTTGAAAGCTGAAATAACAGCAAATAACACAAAATTGGAGAGTGGTATGAGAATGTAGCAGAGTGAGGGAAACTGGTCATTATGTCCTCCAGCAGCCTAAGCCTATAGGAGCATAACTACAGAGATAGTTCACAATAGCCTAAGTCACTCAAACTATAAGCTTTATCAAAAAGGAAAGTTTTAAGCCTAACCTTAAAAGTAGACAGGTGCATGAAATAAATCTGTAAGGTGGCAAATAGTTTTTCCTCCTCTGTACTTAACAGCGGGCTGAAGATTGCTTTTCATTTTCATCAAAACCAAGCAGGAATCTTTGTTGCCAAAGAGCTAATTTGACTGTTTACATTGAGTTCTACCTTTCTAAATTACATTGATCATTTTCAGTACTGGGAGTACATGTGGCACAGTTAGAGTAAAATTGACTTGCAGCAAAAAGATCCTAGGTTGAAACCCCAGCTTGGTGTCTTTCTGTGTAGATTTTGTATATTCTACCTATGTATGTGTGGAGCCACACATTTTCTATCCCATAGTGAGTGTGATTTACTGGCGACCTGTCCACGGTGTACCCTGCTCCTACCCAATGAAAGATAAATGTGTCTGCATTTTTATATGCATAAACATATGGAAAATTAGAAACCAGAGGAGACATTTTGGAAAGATAAACCTTTGCAAAACACATACCACCAATAGCTTGACTTTGTAAAACATAGATTTATATATTTATTAAACAATTGTTATTAAATGCTTATAGCATAGCCAGGTTAACATAGAGGAGTCTGTTGTTGAAATTAAACAGTTGAATCTAGCTCACATTAGCCCATTAGCAATCTGAAGTACATAATAAAAACCTTCTAAATGAACTGAAAAACCAAACAAAAACAAAAAAATACCATGTGCATTTTAAAATTGCAGCATATTGTTACTGACTCTCAGAGTGACCTCAATTCCACAGATGTTCATATTTGCAATTCAAAGATAAAACTTAATGCCTTTTCACAGAAAAGATACAAAATGCAATTTTCATTGCCCAGCAAATGTATTTTGAGGCCGCAAAATAACCTTCTGTCAGCCTTGAAACCCTTCTGAACTCAGCTTATAGACGTCTGCTCTGTTGGAAGAGTTCAAGGCTCTGACAGAGCAACCTCACTTTACATTGAAACTCTGCTAGCCTGCAAAGATATATAGCTTTAGATGAGAACAATGAACCTACCTAAAGAAAGAGTTACATTGCGTGATGGTTAGTGTTTCTGCAAAATGCATGACATGCCTTTTTATGCCATGTTACACCTGTTGAATCGGCGCTTGGTCGAAGACACAACATTTATTTATGCACTACCAGTCAAAAAGTATAAGACACACTTTTTTATTTTATTTTCATGACTATGTACATTGTAAATCATCAGGCTTCAAAACTGCGAATGAACATACATGGAATTATGTAGCATAATAAAATATGTTTTATATTTTAGATTCCTTAAAGTAGCAGCCCTTTGCTGTGATGACTGAAATTTTAACCTTTGGCCATCTCTCAATTAACCTCTGGGAAGTTCTTTCAAGACTCTTTGGAAAACCATTTCAGTTGATCATCTCAGGAAGCTCATGGAGAGAGAGCAAAGCAGGCATCAGAGAAAAGGGTGGCTATTTGGAAAGATAAAAACGTAAAAAGATAAACCTAAAAACCTAACCTAAAAGATAAAAACGTTAGTTATTTCACACTCTTTGTTTACTATATAATTCCATGTGTTTTCATTCAGTTTTGTTGCCTTTGGTGAGACTCTACAATGTAAATAGTCATAAAAATAAAGAAACATTAAAAACTAATCTAAAACTTTTGACCGGTAGTATATATGCCTGGATCCAGGCTAGGAATTTACGTATATATGAAGAATCTGTCTCTGAGGCTCTAAATGTGCAATGTATATATAATAGTCTCTAAGACTTTGCTTTTATGTTCCATACAGTGCAGGTCAGAATTGGGTTTTTGTTGATTTTCTCTAATCAACACAAGGTCAAAATTGTATATGTAATTGTTGGTACCCAGCCATGAGTTACATTAAACATTAAAGGCCAGTAAGAACTTTTCTGGAACTTTCAAAATAAATTGCATCAACCTACTTCCTGTGCAGCTGAAGATTATTTACCCAGAAAGGTTGTTGGTTTACAATCTAGGAAGTAATATTTCCTTAAATATTATTTTACTAAATGTAATAACTAACTAAACACCATTAAGACCCATTTATCCAGAAAAGTTTGGTTCTCATTCACAATAATATTTCCTTAAATATTCTAATAATATTTCCTTAATAATATTTCTTTAAATATTATTTTAATAAATAAAGGCAGCCAATTAAACACCATTCAGAATTAGTCATCTAGAAGGTTAGTTTTATTCAGCAAATCATTCTTTAAAATGTTTTATCTGATCTTGCATTGTGAATGGCTGTTTGATGGTATACCAATTATTGCCTAAGTTAGTTCCAAGAATAACTTAACTTCATTTCCAGGTTTTTCAAGATAATCCTTGGTTGTCAAACATAAACATTGCATGGTAATGTTGCATCACTCTTTCGGTCATGGTTTTCAACCACCTTGAAATATGTTTGACTTTCGGTTGACTTATTTTTGTTACTAAATTCTTGTATTTTAAGAAATTGTGTGAATTAATTCTGTGTTTGTGCAGAGTTTTGCTGTTCAATAATGCCAGAGCTCGTCTCACACCTTTCAATTGTGTCCTAACACCACCACCATCTACCTTGGGCCCCACACTATACACTGTAGAAAAAAAAAAAAAAAAGAAAAAAAAGATTTCAGGTGGGCACTTTTTTCTCCTAAGGATAAAAGGGCAGGTGCTCTAGCACCACCTAGCGTCTATCTGTGCACATCCCTGGCTCTTTGGACCTCCTGTTCTTTGAGATGGTTTATGTATGAGGTAGTGTCTGGGCAGGGAAAATTAGTTTAGGATGAAACAACCTAAATATTGTTTATTCTGTAGTGCTTTGCTTTGTTTGTGGTGGTATAAAACAGTTACCGTGGTGAAGCTAATGAGAACCAGCCTCTAAGCTTTAAGACTAGTCAATTTGTTATATGTTGTGTTTTGAAGCTGATACAAACTTTATTTTTAATTAGATGTTTTAAATACTGATGCTTCAATAATGTGAGTTTGGGCCATATTATCTGTGGTAGCTAACAAGCTAATAGCTCTGCTTATATCACACAGTACAACAGAGCTAGTTTCAATTGCCCCGTAATCGGTAGATAATGTGCCGTGAGTATTTTTATGTACCTTAATATTTGCTTTAATGGTATTAACAGGGTTACCAGATAAGCAATTATCTTTGTGTTAGCAGCCCCGGATGAAATACCCCCACATTTCTCCATTTGTCTGTTGGGTGTGCGCGTAGTGTCCAGAGCCTGGAGGCGGTACCAGGAAACAGGCCAGTACACCAGGAGATGTGGAGGAGGCCGTAGGAGGGCAACAACCCAACAGCAGGACCGCTACCTCCGCCTTTGTGCAAGGAGGAACAGGAGGAGCACTGCCAGAGCCCTGCAAAATGACCCCCAGCAGGCCACAAATGTGGTTAGAAACCGACTTCATGAGGATGGTATGAGGGCCCGACGTCCACAAATGGGGGTTGTGCTCACAGCCCAACACCGTGCAGGACGCTTGGCATTTGCCAGAGAACACCAGGATTGGCAAATTCATCACTGGCACCCTGTGCTCTTCACAGACGAAAGCAGGTTCACACTGAGCACATGTGACAGACGTGACAGAGTCTGGAGACACCGTGGAGAGCGATCTGCTGCCTGCAACATCCTTCAGCATGACCGGTTTGGCAGTGGGTCAGTAATGGTGTGGGGTGGCATTTCTTTGGAGGGCCGCATGGCCCTCCATTGCTTGCCAGAGGTAGCCTGACTGCCATTAGGTACTAAGATTAGATCCTCAGACCCCTTGTGAGACCATATGCTGGTGCGGTTGGCCCTGGGTTCCTCCTAATGCAGGACAATGCTAGACCTCATGTGGCTGGAGTGTGTCAGCAGTTCCTGCAAGATGAAGACATTAANTGTGAGACCATATGCTGGTGCGGTTGGCCCTGGGTTCCTCCTAATGCAGGACAATGCTAGACCTCATGTGGCTGGAGTGTGTCAGCAGTTCCTGCAAGATGAAGACATTGAAGCTATGGACTGGCCCTCCCGTTCCCCAGACCTAAATCCGATTGAGCACATCTGGGACATCATGTCTCGCTCCATCCACCAACGTCACGTTGCACCACAGACTGTCCAGGAGTTGGCGGATGCTTTAGTCCAGGTCTGGGAGGAGATCCCTCAGGAGACCATCCGCCATCTCATCAGGAGCATGCCCAGGCGTTGTTGGGAGGTCATACAGGCACGTTGAGGCCACACGCAACACTGAGCCTCATTTTGACTTGTTTTAAGGACATTACATCAAAGTTGGATCAGCCTGTAGTGTGTTTTTCCACTTTAATTTTGTGTGTGACTCCAAATCCAGGCCTCCATTGGTTAATAAATTTGATTTCCATTGATGATTTTTGTCTGATTGTGTTGTCAGCACATTCAACTTTGTACAGAACAAAGTATTCAATGAGAATATTTCTGTCTTTCAGATCTAGGATGTGTTATTTGAGTGTTCCCTTTATTTTTTTGAGCAGTGAATTTTTTCTGTGGATTGCTGCAACTCATCCAGAGTTACCATGTTTGGATGCTTTTCTCATAAAATTGTCCTTGCCCAGCCTGTCAGTTTAGATATTTAAAATGTGTTTTAAAATCTAACCCTGCTTTAAACTTCACAACTTTGTCTCTGACCTGTAAGCTGTGTTTCCCGCTCTTTGTGATGCTGTTTATTCATTAATGTCATATAACAAAACCCCATAGGTTTTCACAGAACAGCTAGATATATGCTGAATTAAATTAAAATTCAAATGTTTTTGACAGGAACTGTACATAATTAGTTGACATAATTTTGTTCTGTTCTTTAGCCTTATGTGTTGACTAAATTTACTACAGTACAGGAAATTTCCATGTAAGAAATAAATTGTTTTCTCATCAAATTCAATATCTGAATACTACTCTTATAGATTTGTTTCCACTGTTAGATACCCATCACATGAGTGGTGTCTCATTTAAGGCAGTCATGTCAGGAAAGCTTTCCTTTTTGTCTTTGCTCACTCAAACAGGATTGGAACGAGCAGATTTTGACAAATTGCCCTCATTATGGTCTTCACATGGACTTCTATTAAAAACCCAACGTCAGTCTCTTACATTGTGATCTATGATGCAGACAACTTTGGGAATGAAATGTGTGTTTCAGAATTTCTGAATTTGTCTGTTGGTCACAATTTGAATCTTTAATGTTACTTTTTGTGCAATAATTACCTCTAACATTTTCAGCCCATTAAAAAAAAAAAAAACATACAGAACTCACATACATGCAGTACATTGCAAAATTGTTCATGCATCATTACCTTTTTCACATTTTTTTAAAACCCAAACTTACATTTTTTACAAAAAGTAGTTCATAGTTATGAGTCGAACATGGTTTTCTATTTTTTTTCCGTATAAAAATGTAAAACGTGTTGCGTGCGTTAATAGAGTCCAGCTGTGTGTGATTTAATCTCAGTATATTTAAAGCTTTTTTGTGGAGGCCTTAGAGGTTTGTTGGAGAACATTAGAGAACAAATTTATTAAGACCAAAGAACACAGCAAACAGGTCTGGGATTGGGTTTTGGAGGAGCTTAAAGCAGGATTAGGTAATAAAACAATACTCTAAGCCCTGAACATCTAACAGAGAAAGGAGAACATTAATCCCAGAAGCAGCTAAGAGACTTATGGTGTCTGTCAACAGAAAATCTATTAGCAACTCAAAAATCTGGTATTTATGAAAATGTGACAAAAAAAAAGTTATTGTTGAAAGTAAACCATAACCTGTTCTTCTTGCAGTCATGTAGGGGACACAGCAAACATGTGGAAGAAGGTGCTGTGGTTGTATAAGACAAAATGGATTTTTTGGCTTACATGAAATGTGTATGACAGAAAAAATCAAAACTGCCCACCACCCTAACCAAACTACCATGAAATGGCAGCATCATCCTGCGGGCATGCTTCTCCTCAGCATGGAAAGGTAATCTGGAAAGAGTTAATGGTTGGGGCAAAAAACAGGGCAATCCTGGAAGTACACTTGCTGCAAAGTACTTGAGCCTGGGGCAGAGATTCACCTTCCAGCTGGACAATGACTCTAAACATACAGCCAGAGCAACAATAGAATGACCATTGTTGTTTTGTATTTCTAAAATGCAGAGATGCTGTTATTAATGTGACAAAATGGGACAGAATTTCAAGAGATGTGAATACTTCAGCAAGACTCTTTATAACTACAGGCAATCTGACACACACAATCAAACAGAGTGGAAAATCAAATGTCTTTTTGAACTCAAAGAATGAAATGGCAAGAGACTTAAGAAAAAAAAGTATCCCTTTATCAATTAAACAAAAGCAAGAAAAATGGACCATTCGGACTGTATCTATACATCCATCACTCATAAATTAGATAACCTCCAACTTCCTTGCCAGAGGTAATCAGTCAGAGTTGTAACGTGTCTTTTTAGTTGGAAACACTGCAAATCTAATTCAGCATAAGCTTCTAATCTTCCAGATTTCATTTTCTGGGAGAAATGTGTTGCTGCCTGCTTGCGTTATGGAAACAATGAGCTGAGGAAACTGATTTTAATTTAACAAAGTACTGTTACGTGGTGTGATAGATGCACTCCTCTCCCCTATTCCAAACTGTGCCAGAGGCAAGATTTACCTATTTATTTTGCAAACTTGCGCTACACCACCACATCATAGTGGAGCTATCAGTCTCATGCGAATATCAGTGGTATTTGTTAATTTTGCAGTCTGCAAACATGGGGCTGTCTGCCTTTTCCAGGGAAGCATTGGCACTGGCTTTCGATCAAAACCATAACTCATCTTATCAGCATCTTGCTAATCCTGTGCTGTATGAATGGGCACACATGATGCAAAGATATCATCTTCATATTAATAAATGTGAAATTCTACAGTAAACCAAGGCAATTTATTTGAAAAAGTCATTGCAATAGCAATACCAATTTCCAGGTTATCCATGCTTCTTCTCTTCAAATCCTAACCTGGAAATTTTATTTTGCAATTAAAAAAAAAAGCAAAGCAAAGCAAGCAAAGAATAACTTATTTTGAATTGAACCGTCTAATTATTCTCAGAAGAAACTAAGAGTGTATGGTTGCATTCTAGAGGAGGTTAAAAATGAAAATGACACATTATATTTGAATAGATGTCCTTGTATTTTTTGTTGTTTAAATCTGCTGATTTTAACATAATGCTATGATGGTTTAAAAATATGTGCTTTTGAAGTACTGGAATATATTGAGAATAAATTGCATCATCATTTTAATACTTTAATGATGGTTTCAACAGTAAGAAATAGTAATTATATGGTAACTTATGGTTTTGTCTTATGATGAAAACAGTGTTTCAACTTATTAGTTTAATAATGTGAGTAAAAATTAGTGTAGTTTTACTTTTTGAGGCTGAAGTATAGTTCATGACATAAAGCGCAATTAGGATAAGGAGCTAAGTAATGTTCTTAAGTAACATTAAGAAAATTATTTGAACTGGGTCTATAGATGTCTCTCAGGAAAGGAAGGATTGGGATATACCATGTAGTGATGGTGGAGATGAGGAAGCTGAAGTAGGGAAATATGCTGAGGAAGCTGAGGATTCGACACCTGACCGAGCTCAAGGACATAAAAGGCAACATATCACACATCTGGAGGCTTCCACAGAACCTGTCTCAGTGTGAGAGCGATTTTGTGTTTTTTCCCCCCGATTGCATTGAAAGGTTTTTTTAACAGGATTCACTGATAACTTGCAGTTCCTTTTTGTTAAGTGTTTTTAACAATATTGTGTTTTTTGTAGAAATGCCTGTCAGACATTATATTTCAACACATGGAAGGAGAAATCTAAATCCCATTTGAACAAGAAAGCGATAAGACAGGAGCATGTAGAAAGAAGAGGCTGAGACATCAGGAATGAGTTATATATATTGCTTTTAATTGCACTTAATGCTTGAGAATGGTAAGTTATGTTGTTAGAATTGTATTGTTTTCACTTAATATATAGAATTATTAGTTATTTTGTTTCAAAGTTATTTCTAAGTCTAAGGCCATGTTGTCTAGCAGAGTGGAAAACGCCTTTGCAAAATATGTGCTTAAAAAGATTTATTAGGAATTTTTATGTTTATAAAGTGTAGCCACAACAAAAATTATCAGTGACTTTTAAACTGTATTTAATTATTGCCACACTTGGTAAATATGTGTACAGAAGTCTTAAAATAGATTCCCGTTAGGAAACCGATATGCTACGTTACGATGATTTTTATTTTCATCCACAATGCAAATCATCCGATTTACCACATCTCAAACATGCTTTTTTAGATTCTGGAGATTGTGGAAGCCATTGAAGTACATTGAACTCATTGTCATGTTCAAGAAACCAGTTTGTCAAACTCCACTGAGTGTGTGCCATCTGATTGGCTTATTTGTTTTAACAAGCAATTAAACAGGTGTATACAGTAAAGTGGCCAGAGAGTGTATGTCCCCCTTTATGAGTGTTGGTGATGCATATGGGACACTTTGTTTAACTCAATAAAATAGATTTGCATTAATCAAATTTAATGAGAACCAAAAATTACATTTCTCTGCAAACTAAAATATTACATACGATTGATCGTCTATTGTAAAGCAAAGCCTAGTTAAGAGTTTGGGAATTCACAGGTGCGAACCGTGTCTAGAGTCTGTGCTTCAGGAGCCACCTCAAAGAGATATATTTAGGACATGGGCTTTCACTGTATAACTTGTGTTAAGGCACTCCTGGACCAAAGTATTTACTTTAAGTAAAGAGAATAATTGCACTTTTACATATCTATTCTTTTTAGATAGAAGAAAGCATAAACTATTGTAAGTCTTGTAGGTTTGTATGTAAGGAATCTATATGATTTTCACTTTTCAGAATGTAACTGCATAAAAAGGAAATTGTAATTTATTAAGATGTATCTGGAAGAGTGGGACAGCAGATGGATGACATATATTTACAATTAATGTTTCTAAATCAACATGTTTGTAACAGTCATGTTTGTAACTCATTCATAACAGTGTATGTCCCTGAAATGCCTTTGTAGTAATAATCATAACATATTTATTAGATTATCTGTGTTGCTATTTTGCTTGGGCTGTTCTTTAAATGCACATCAACTACCCCCCAACCCCAAAAGATTTGTTGCCTCAGAGGTGACAAATATCCTTTCTATATCCTAAACCTTTTACAGTACTTTGAAATGAACCGATTTGAGCCTGCATGGATAGCCGTGCGGCCCTTGGAGACCTCGTGTGCACTCCGAGGGTGCACACTGCAAAAAATATTCATCACGCAGATCATTAGACATGAAATGAGTGAGAAAACGTCCATTTTCCTTATCTTGAAGTGAGAACCTACAATCGAGTGAGATGTTGTGCCTTTGTTTCCTCTGCGAAACATCCCTTTTAAGACGTCTGTGACTCGATCTTTCATACCGTTATGAGTATGAGATATACTATTAATGCTTGGGACACTTGTATCCATGTATTTACGCAAGATGTTTGTTATTTTTTCCTCTAAGCGCGCAACAATTGAATGCGTCTTGACCGATTTAATTTGAGAGGGGGGGATTGCTTAATGACTTTGGAGAATCAACAGTTTTTTCCCCCTAAGCAGCATTTTTTTTTTTTTTTTTTGCAGTGCAGCTCTCGCTGAAGTCATTCTCCGTCTCGTACACGGCAGCAACCAAGGACAGAGGAGCATCAGCAGGAAGAGAGTAAGGTGCATCCTCTCCTCTCCGCTCTTCTCCTCGCCATTGCGCTCATTGTGTCGGTACTGAATCGATGTCAGTGCGAACGCTTCTGTAACAGGAGGCTGCTGGAAGCGGAGGGACAAACACACGGACAAACCTATGCGTGGATTTCGGCTCTTTTTCCCTTCGCCAATGCAAAAGGAAATATGCAGCGAAGCTTCACCTTGCTCTACACCAGTTTACTGGGGATATGCTTGGGTTCGGGATCAAGTTTCCCAAGTAACATCAACATAGGTAAGAATGGATCAGACTTTCTGATAGGAAAAAAAAGAAAAGAGGCAAACACTTTTTCAACTTTGTGTCTTTTCTTGTGTATTTAACCTGATTTGCCTCCGTCTCTGAATCTGAACCATGAACTCCTGGTTGTTTGCTGCTCAACAGGAGGATTGTTCCCCAACGTCTCGCACGAATATGAAGTGTTTCGGTTCGCCCTTTCTCACCACCAGGACATCCCCAAACTGGTGCCGCAGGTGGACATGGTCATAATGGGAAATAGCTTCTCCATGACATATGCCTGTAAGTAATCAATCACCAGATACTGGTTTTAGTCTCCTCTAATTGCTCCTCCTCCTCTTATTGTGTTGCAGCATCTGGAAGTTCATGGATAGAAAGGGAGAAATGCTGTAGTCACTCATGTTTTGAACCTGGTGCGAAGCGACTGATGGTCGGTTATATCAGTAACTGTTGCGTGGGATTACTTCCCTCTGCATGATTGCAGCCTTATTTGCGCTCAGGGGGATTTGAAAGCTAAAGCGCATCAGCGGAAGAATGCTTGTCTCACATCAGGTTTATATATATATATATATATATATATATATATATATATATATATATTTATAATGCACCAATTAGGGATCGGAATCTGCCGATTTTCCTTTGATTAACTGTGATTGACAAACAGCAGGTCAAACACTGGAAAAAAATCCGAATTTTTTTGACCCTATTTATTAAATGCACTAAAGATACTAAAGATCTCAAATCTTATGTCTATAAACACATCAAACAAAAGCATTTACTTTGATTTACTGTTTTGAGTATAGCAGATAATATTACATCTGCTAATCATCATATTTAAAAATAAACTTAAATGCACTTAAACAAATATGAAATATTATAAACCAATTTGGTTTTTGTTTTTTTAAATGCACATCTATGAGTGAACGATATTCCAAATACCTAGCAAACATTTTACATAATGGGTTGAGACAGGTAGGAAATGGGGCGAACGATGGAGCCCAGATAGTGGCCTTATGTTTATTGCCTAAATAGGTCTTGTGCTGGAGAATCAACCCAGGGCATAATTAAACTGCTTTTTTAAACTGCACATAAACCTACTCTGATTCACACTTGTTAACTTTTGAACTTTAAAAAGAAACATCAAAATTTATCAGATTTTGATTAGCAAAATTGCTGATGTATAAGGCACAGAATCTCAGATACTAATAGAAGATTAGAATGATATATAGAAGATAAATGTCATAGACATAATCTTCAATGCACAAATCAGGATAATCTGTTAATCCCTCCATTTTCTGTTGGATTTAAAGTACTATCTTTTTAAAAAAAACCTACAGCATTTTTTTTTTTTTTCTCTTCTATGTGTCATCGGCCAGAAAAGTCCGATGGGTGCATTTCTAGTTTTTTTTTTATTTTTATAATACCTCATTTTGGTGAGACGGAAAGCAAAAATCAGAGTGCAGATCGAGGATCTCACATTATGTGCATGGAAAAGTGATGCTTTGAAGATTCAGTCTCACATTTATGTGCAAGTTAACTGTTTTAACATTTTTGAAACTCAGTTCTGATCTTTTTGATCCAAACAGCCAAACAGATCTAAGGCCACCTTTACGGAATCTACATGACAACATTTCAAACAAATAGCATTGCATTAGCTATGGAAGCAAAAGATTCATTTGCAACACGTTTGTTCTGAAACTCTGGACTCAGTAAGATGCTATTCTCCTCTGGGTGATTATCTGTGTCATTTAACAATAGTTTTAAATCTGAGCTTTTGCAAAAAATCAGTTGACACTGCTTCCTGTTGTTAAACCTTCTACTTATACCTAATTTAAATTCACAGGAGTTGTTGGAACCCTTGAGGCTTTTCAGTAAGCATAAATATAAAAAACATTTCTATAATTTAAAGTCCTTTTAATGAGAAGCCTGGGAAAAGGCACCAAAACTTCCTATGACTGTGCAGAACATAGAGAAGCTATGAGCATCATGTCTGTTCATTAGCGCACTACTGGCTTGCCACTGGAGTAAAAAACCTAATTAATTAACCATCCAATATCAGCTTTTCATACTTGTCTCACCGTGTAAAAGTCAGAATGGCAAAAATGGGATTATATTCTGCTCTGCTCATAACCACTTGTAAATCACAACCAATAAAATCATGTTAAGATTTTTTGTTTTAAATGGTAGCGCTGTATGTAATTTTCTATTTATACTGTGTCAATCATATGCTCCCACATACCTACTTTTTTGCCACATTTTTGTCTTCCCGTCCTTGACTCACTCACACTTTTGTGAATTTGCACACTTCACTTCCAGGAGATACCCTTTAACAAGTGAGTCTACACCCAGTGTGTGATACCGCCTCAGCGACAGACATTTCCTTGTCACTCTCACAGACCACATTTCCAATTTGAAACCTCTCTAGGATTTATAAAGCAAGTCTTCAACCCATTTCCACTTATGCCCTTGTAACTGAGGTTGTTAATAAAGACGTTAAAAAATTATTTGGTTTTTAGAAAACACAAAAAAAAAAACATTATAAATGTCTCACACCAATTTATTTTTAGGTGATAAAGCTCCAGTAGTTGTTGTGAGGAGCTTATAGCTTTGAGGTGCTATAGAGAAAAAACAGCTTTCCATCAGTGATGCAGCAAGAAATTGGATGGTGTCTGGAATAGGCCAATTTTCAGCTTAATTGGCCCTGACCAGATCCTGATAGGAACTCAACACTTCGATCAGTGAATGCAGCATACCTAAGCAATACCAGGTTGCACCGACAAGAACACTCTTGGTGTGGAACTTGCTACTGAGGAAAAACGACTCAAAGTTAACTATTTTCTGCCAGTGAGGTGTTCAAAATTAAGTCAGAGGAAGCACAGAGATAGATTTAAAAGGAACTGTATTTTTTAAGACACTTTGATATATGCCTTTTGTTATTCAGGCTAAGGGACAGTGGGGGAGACTTTAAGCAGGTAGCAGGAAGGCTCACTGTATTACAACAAAGTTGCACTATTTGGGCCCCTTGAGCTTTCAACCTCTTTCTGCCATGGAAAATGTTGGATTTTGAAATGATGGCAGCCTTTTGGAAATGCCAGAGTGGGAGTAAGGATCTACATTCTTAAAGGAAATGTTCACAGAGACAGCTGCTTTAATAATGCTAGCCTTATTAATTAATAATATAGCATGCTAAACAGAGCTTTAAATATCAAACCCAAAGTTATTTGGCAGTAGTTTTAAAATAATTGTAAAATTCTGTTTTGCAGTATGTCCTCTCTCACAGACATCTGCATCTGCTCTTAGTAAAAATAATTTAGGACCGCGGATTTGGATTTCTATATCTTCCTTACTTTACAGTTCTTAGAGAGAAATCAATATCTGCAGATCAGAAAACGGCCACAAAATTCAGATTGATCCATCACCACATATGTGAATCATTGATCATCAATTATGCCTTTTGCAGAATAGTAATTTGTGTTTCTAAAAGAAAGCTCAAGTGCTGCGCAGAAATACATATATTCAACCATGATGCTGCTTCCTTTCTACAAGACTAAAGTCTTTATTAATCCCATCATCCAAGGATCTGCTTGTTGAAAATAGTGTATTTAAACCTGTCCAGTATCTGGCTGACACCTCAATGACCACTCCAAGCCACCCCTCAGCCATTTATATGCCAGGAGCCAGGCTGAACTAAGATGCCTAGATACCTTAATAATGAGACAGTCCTCTAATCAGAAGAGAGTTCAAGCGGATAGGCTGCTGGTGAATGTTTGCAGGAATTTCTCCAAGGGAGGATCAAAGCAGGTGGTGGCATCGGTCATGGTAAAGTGCATTCGTGTCTTTATTGTTGAGACAACAAAACAGGAGGCTGCCAAAGAATAAATCAGATGGCTGCAAGATGATAGAGTAGGGATTATATTAGTTTGATAATGCAAGGATAATTCAAATATTCTGATCTAATTGCTGTCGTGAAGCTGTCTAAAAGGGGTTGCCTGAAAAAGGATAACACCTAATACCTGGTAGATTCAACCTCAAAGGACATCCACTGATTTTCCATCATGTTCTCCCAGTCTGGCCTCTCTCCATCTCTTCCGTGGACATATTTGACATCTTTCTTCCCCTCATTTCTTGTCAGACACCTCACTCCTGTCCATGGATACGATTGTGGGTTTTGGTATAAGCATGTCAGAAGCATTCAAAAAGCAAAGGAGAATGACAAAAATGAAAATGACACCTGCTGGGTGTCACTCATTCTAAAAGACTGTGGAGGATACAAAGACGGTTTTGGAAGAAAAAAAATCCCAAAATGGCCCTGGGGCTTGCTTATAATGATTCAGATGGGGAAAAAAAAGCCATCTATTCCTGGATTTCTATTTAGCATTACTGTGCGAAGGGGTGGATGTGTTCTGCATCTGCGTGGCCATTTTGTGTGGGAAGCTTTTTGAGTGAGTGACAGTTTACCTCTGTATTCGTTTGATTCTGGGAACGTGCCCTGAGTTGGGTTGAGGGGGCGTTTTGGAGTCACACCACTGGGGTGAAAAGCAGCATGGGGTGAATGGACCCTTGTCCCTTGTGCAGTAGTGATGAATGGAGTTCCGGATCATCAGCTGGCACTTATGATCAGCCACTTCCACAGAAGCACACTGCCCACACACACAGCCACACAGACACATATATGCTAATACACGATCACTGACACCTGCCAAAAGGCTAAGAGAAATTGAGTGGGTTAGGAATTCAGGTCTTAGGGTTTTTCTGTGTGTGTTTGCATTAGCATGGGGGGTTTATGTAGAGCAGAGGTTAAGGAGAGGACAATAAGACAGAAACCTAATTTGATAAGAAAAAAAGAATGAATGTTTTTTTTATGGCTTCGTCTCTATATGTGCCTTTGTTTTGCCACTGTCAGTGGAAGTGCTCGCAGGGACTGCTGTTTGTAAATGTAGAATATTAGTCACCACTCCCCCTCAGCTGGATCTCACATTACCATAATCTTCTTTTGACTTGGTTTAGAACGCAAACGTCACTGATCCACCAGCTTCATGTCAAAGCCCCTGCAGGCTCACTCTTATATGATCTACTTTTCTCTTTGATGTCCTTCGTGCAGTGAGACTTAGGCTGAGCTTCGGTTATTTTTGGCCTATCTGCTGAGAATCGCGCTTAGCAACAAGATGTACTGTAAGGTGTCAAACTACAGGATTTTTTTTTCATTTTTGTGAAATGTTTGCTTAGCTATAAAGTAGAATTTATTTCTACATGCGTCTCCATGAAAAACCTTACATTAGGACTGGAAAAAAGGTTTGTTTTGTTGCAATGATGCAGGCAGTGGTGTTTCTCTGGAGTCTTTGAGGGTTATTTAAAGAGGACTTTGTGAAGATCTATGAGGCAGTCTTGATCAATGAACTGAGCTCTGGATGGAAGCCTTCCCAGTCGATCAATAGAGCACAGATGGGGTTGGGGATGGGGTCAGCTTTCTTTGGAGCATGTGTAAAGGACATATATGAATTAATACCTGATGACAAGATGAACATTTCTACTGCAAAAAGTATTCAGCCCGCTTGAACTTTTCCTTTTGTCATGTTACAACTACTGATTTCAATGTATTTTATTGGGATATTATGTGTTATCAATAAGTAGTGCACAAGCGTGAGGTAGAAGGGAAATTATGCATTGTGTTCCCAATTTTAAACAAAGAAATATCTGGAAGATATGCCAGGCATATGTATTTAGCCTGCTTTACTTTATTACCTACTTGCCAAAAGAGAGTTTTAATCAGAGAAGCAGTAAGAGGCCCATGGTAAGGAGCTGGAGGAGCTGCAGAGATCTGCAGCTCAGGTTGGAAAATCTGTTGACACCACAAGTACCAGATGTGCACTCCATTAAAAAAAACACTGTTGAAAGTAAATTATAAAAAGCTATGTCAGTAAACAGCATGTGGAAGATGGTGGTCTGCTCCTATGAGACCTATGTTGAACCTTTTCTCATTGTGGCAGAAAACGAACACTGCACACCACCCAAACACACAATCACCACAGTAAAACATAGTGGTGGCAGCATCATGCTGAGTGGATGCTTTTGCTCAGCAGAGACAACAGAGCTTGTCATAGTAGATGCAGCTAAATACATGGGAATCCTGGAAAAAAAACCTGTTAGAGGCTGCAAAAGACTTGAAACTGGGAACAAGGTGTACTTTCCTGCAGGAATCAAACATGTTTGTGTTAAAATGGTCCATTCAAAGTCCTGACCTAAATCCTATTAAGAATCTGTGGCATAATTTGAAAATATATATTCACAGATACTCTGTTCAATTTGACTTAACTTGAGCTACTTGGCAATGAGGAGTGGCCAGAAATCTCACTCTGTACATGGGCAAAGCACAGACATACCCCCAAAAGCCTTGCAGCTGCAGTAGAAGACAAAGGGGGTTCCATTAAGTATCAATTCAGGTTAACTTAATACAAATGTATTTTTACTGGTAGACTTTTTTTAAATCATGCATAATGTTTTTCTTCCTGGCAAAAATGCACTCTTTAGTGTGGTTTATGACATAAAATTGAAATGTTGGTCTATGTAATAGACTTCATATCAACACAGCGACTAAAACGCATTGATGTCTTAACTAGGTATGATATTATGAAAGTGTACTGGAACTCCAGTAAAGTTTGTATTGAATAATATGCAAACAATATTTTACCTTAATTTACATTAATGCCAGTCTCTGTGTTAATTGGTGATTATGGAATGTGCAGATTTATAGGAATATTTTTCCTTAAGTCATGAAACAACTTCACACATAGCAAAGCAACAGAAAACAAACTGAAAACACTCATGGGTATGTTACTTATAATGTCGGAGGATACTTGTTCCACACGGCAACTATCTCAGTGGTGGAAAGTGGTTGGGCTAAACCTCTGTAACATTCTAAGTTGAGACGACATTATATCTGTGTCAAGGTATCTCTAAACCAATTATTATTGTTTCAGACCTTGACGTTGAAGTGGGAAACTTTAAGGACTGCAAACGTACAGGAAGACATCATCTTTACAACAAATGTTGTAGTATTAATCCTTGAACACACGTCTGCAACGTTAAGCCCTTTTGTATGATAGAAAATCCTGTCAAAGCACGCCATCATTTTAGTAAAATTGGAAAAAAAAAAAAAAAGCGCAAACAATTGTAAATTAATTATTGGGTCTTAAAAGATTATGTTGTTTGTTATCACAAAAGTTCTAAATATTCCCAAAAATCTTGCTTTCCAACCTCTAATGCCTGTAAAATGAAAATTATTTGCCAGTTTAATGCAATCAGTTACATTAGAAAAGATTAGCATTGCTAATTGACCTTACAAGTAGCTTGTATGTTGCTACAGTCTGTTCAAAACAAATAGATGTTGCAGCAGCAAGGTTATCTTTTACATAATACAGGTGCTTCTCAATAAAACTGAATATCATTAAAAAATTATTAATTTTACAAATTCAACTCAAAAAGTGAAATCTGTGAGTTCACAGATTTGCATTTCAGTTATTTCTGATTTTTTATGATTATGGCTTACAGTTAATGAAAACCAGAACTTGAGTTTCTCACAACATTAGAATATTACAAGAAATAATGAGACAAGTTATGTGATCATATTCTAGGCAACACAGTCATAGAAAGACTCCTGATTTGACTGGTTTCCAGCAGACAGTCGCTAATGCTCTCCACAAGTAGTGGAAGCCACCTCAGTGAAAAGCCACTTTGATAAAGATGCTGGCTGCTGACAAAGTGGGCCGTGTCCAAGCATATTATATGAAAAGTTGCATGGCAGTAAAAACTGTGATAGAAAAAGGTATACAAGGAACTAGGATAGCTGCAGCCTTGAGAGGATTGTGAAGAAAATCTGGTTCAAGAGTTTGGGGGAGAATCACAAGGCTGGGACTGTGTCTGGAGTTAGACCTTCAACTGCCTCCACACACAGCCCTATTTAGGACATGAGCTGCAACCTTCACTTTCCTTGTGGTAAGCCACTGCTAAACCAGAGACATTGTCAGAAGCATCCTGGGCTAAAGAGAGAAAGGACTGGACTGCTACTCAGTGGTGCAAAGTCGTTTTCCGAGATGAAAGTACAGTTCTCAACCAGGATTTTTTAGAACACATCATGCTTCTCTCTGCTGACAAGCTATATAGAGATGCTGACTTATGCTGCCAGAAGTAACAATATCAATGACTATATTAATGAGTATAGTACTTGGTCAGGAAAACTGGCCTCACCTAAATCCCAAAAGAGACTCTACGGAGTACTGCCAAGCTGCTAAAGGAACCTGGGCTTGCTTCACTCCTCAGCAGTGGCACATTCTGCATTAAAACACTAATAATAATAACATAATAATAATAACTTTATTTGTAAAGCACTTTCGAAGTGCTGAACAATTACAGAAGAAAAAAAAACAAACAAACTATAAAACAAAACAGAACAGTGCCATTTAAAACAATTTAAACAAGCAAATACAAAAAAGAAGCAGTAAAACATTGAGCATAAAATTAAGAAGCCTAAGTTAAGGTGAACAAGTGAGCTTAGCTTTAAAAACCTCCAAAGAACATGCCTAATAACTTGAGAGAGATTGTTCCAGAAAAATGGGGCAGGGAAAGAGAAAGCACGTTCCCTGCAATTTTTCATCTAGCAGTAAGAACAGTTAAAAGGCAAGTGTCCTGGGATCAGAGATCACTGGATGGGACGTACAGATGCAAAAGGTCTGAGAGGTAGGAAGGCACCAAACCATTTAAAGCCTTGTAGGTAAGAAGCAAGACTTTAAATCTGCTCGAACCTGACAAGGCAACCAATGAAGAGATGACAATACTGGAGTAATGTTCCCATATTTCCCAGTTTTGGTTAAAATGTGAGCAGCCACATTCTGGACCATCTGCAGAAATCTAAATGTTTTCCTCAGTAACCCAGAAAGGAGAGCATTGCAGTTGTCAATACGCAAAGACGCAAATGCATGGACAAGAACCATTGCATTTCAAAGGATAAAACTTGTTCCTAAGGTGATAAGAGGCAGTCCTAGTTACATCTTTTACTTCAGACTCGAAGGAGAGCACTGGGTCAAACCACATGCCCAAGTTGTTTACCTTGTCCTTTCGTTTTATTAAATAACTGTCAATTTTCAAGGTGAGGTTTTGGGACAAGTATTGAAATTTTTAAGGTCCAATAACCAAAAAGTCTCTCTTATCAGCATTAAGAAGCAGGAAAATATTAGATAACCACCACCTGATTGTATACAGACAGGAATCCATTTATGACAAGTCAGGAAAGTTTCCTATGGTTAAAGGCATATAAAGCTGCAGATCATCAACATAGCAGTGGAAGGTTACACTAAAAGAACACAAAAGAGGACCAAGAGGCAGCAGATAAAGACAAAATAACAGTGGTCCAAGCACAGACCCTTGAGAGACCCCGTGGCAGACAGCACATGTCTCGGAGAGATCATTTTTAAAACTAACATTCTGGGATCTCCCAGACAGATAAGATCTCAACCATGAGAGTACATTACCCATAATTCCGATAAAGTGTTCAAGCCTATCTAATAATATAGGTCCACAGTGTCAAATGAGGCACTTAGATCTAGCAGTAGAGAAGCAGAAGAACATTCGTGTCTGCATTTACCAATAGATCATTAATCACTTTGACTAACGCTGTTTCTGTAGAGTATTTACAGGGGTTGGACAATGAAACTGAAACACCTGGTTTTAGACCACAATAATTTATTAGTATGGTGTAGGGCCTCCTTTTGCGGCCAATACAGCGTCAATTCGTCTTGGGAATGACATATAC
>JAHUTJ010050471.1:0-20524 GCA_036250325.1 Characodon lateralis
ATGGTTAGGTTTAGGGTTATTGTCAGGGTTAGGGCATAGAAAGGGTTGAAAATGACTGAAAATCAATGGAAGTCAATGGGAGTCAACACATGGTCCTCACTACATATAGCAAAACAAGAGTGTGAGTGTGTGTGTGTGTGTGTGTGTGTAGATTTACAGGAAGTGTGTTTTGCTGAGTGGGTGTATGTGAGCGAGTTTTTCACCTGGAGGTACATAATTGTTAGAGTTCCGAGAGCAGTAGAAGGCCTGTAACACACAGCATTCAAGAGCAGCAAAGGACAGTTGGACTCAGCTCCGGCAGGCTTTGGCAGCCCCAGGCAGACAGTCACAAGGACCCCAGACCAAAGAGGCACATTGACAGACCTACGGCATATACAACATGAGGGGAGTAGTGACTGTAAAATGTTGGGTTACTTTGATTAAAAATAAATTTGACTTTTTGGCAGAGAGGCAACAGTGGATCAGCTGGTAGGAGTTCATCTTGTAACCGGTGGGTGGCTGGTTCGAATACCCGCTCTGTCCGTCTAAGTTGTTGTGTCCTTGGGCAAGACACTTCACCCACCTTGCCTGCTGATAGTAATCAAAGGGGCCTGGTGACGCCGATTGTATGGCAGCCTCGCTTCCGACAGTCTGCCCCAAGGCAGCTGTGGCTACAGTACAGTTTACCATCATCTGTGTGAAAGTGTGTATGAATGGGTGGATTACTGATTGTAGTGTAAAGTGCTTTGGGGTCTCTGGGCACTTGATAAAGCGTTATAAAAGTGAAAGCCATTTTTTGAAGCTCAATAGTGTTTAAGAACCGTACTCTTTAAGACCTGAGCAAAAGGAAGTTAGATCTACAAAAAGACTAGATCACTAACAAGAACACTGTTAGTGTCTGTGGTTCTGTACTACTGATCTATCATTTGCTAGTATGTGACATGCACAACATATTTTAATGAATATTAAAGAAATGTAGTGTATGCAAGATTTTTTGATGTGTAAGAATTAATTTTACCTAGCACTAAACTTGTAGTAATCCATTGCACAACATGAGTAAGCCCCAGTTTTTGTTGGTTCATATGTCAGGGTTATTCTGTGCTTGTCCTTTGTTTCTGCAAGCTCATTTCCCGAGAGCTCCCCCCCGCCCCCCCTTCTTTGTGACAACCTCACTGTATTCTTGACAGCTCCGAAACACTCTTACTCCTTCTGGTACACACACATACACAGACACACACACATGCATGTACATATTAAGACCCGTTTTTTTGTTGGAAACTAACACTAGACAATTTCAAAAAGAAGTGCACTTATTATTATTGTCATGTTAGTGCTTGCCAGGTTTCCAGGGTATATCTGAAAAATAGTTTCTTATCATGGTATATAGTGTATATGGTGAATTAAGTCTTCTGTTTAGACAGATTTTTATTTCTGTGTTGGGTAATATAGAAAATAATTGCTAAAACTTCAGTTAAAATATCATTAATTACAACACAGCTGATCAGTATTAAACTGGCAAAATCGAACCAGTAACATTTTTATGCAATCAGATATACAATTATAAAGTCAAGGAAGCTGATATTGCAGTTTTTTGTACGGCAAACAATGCAAGTCCATTCTAAAGCAACCGCTTGCAACACTTTTGGGTTATGAAAGCTACAGGAATACATTAATAAATTCTAGTGTTATGTATTGCCAACAATGGTAGATTGTAGGACAATCAGCAAAGATGAAAAACAAACTGACAAAGTTAGTGAAGTACTAACAAAATGCCCCAGCACATATCTCTCTACTTTACATGGAATTACATGCTGTTTTTTCAATGTCCTGTAGGGCATTCAGGCATATATGAGTCAGGGCAGCTTTGCTCTGCAAAAAGTATATCTGGAGGTGGTCACATCATTGCTTGACTGACTTTATTAAATCTGGGTTACATCCCACAAGTAGATGAATTACACACTATTGAGACTATATTATGTTATGATCCTATGATTTGTCTACACTTCCCTTAGTTTATGAGCTCACTGGTTCTCATTACTCATTGCTGGATTCTTCCCTTTTACTCCCTGATGTTCTGTTTCATCTCATGTCGAATTCCATGTCCTGATCCTTCTGTGGTTCTGTAGGTTTGACTTTTGTTAAATATTTTTCACCTCTGGTTCTGTTTGCATTTGGGTCCAATTACAAACAAAATATAACATATTACTCCTACAGTCCAACATTTTCTCTCACTGAAGAGATTAAAATGGCTTCCGATATCGAGTTTCTCTCTTTACCACCTTATGCTTTCCTGACTTTGTAGTGCTTACAAATAGTAACTAAGATCTAAGAGTTAATCCGTGAAGGCTAAACCAGGTTACAGTGACTCAAAGGGGATCTATCTGTCTGTCTGTCTTTCTGTCCAATGAAGACTAATGAATTAATATGAATAAGTGAATCAAATATGGTTCAAAAACCATGACCAAGAGAGTGATGCAGCCTGACCATTCAATGTTACTGATGTTTGAGATTTCCAAATTCCAGATTCTTGAGGAATCTGGAAATGAGGTTAATTTGGTCTTGGAACTAAGAACAATAATTGGTATACCTTCAAAGAACCATTCACAATGCAAGATCAGATAAAATATTATTTTAATAAAATAATATTTTAAAGAATGATTTGCTGAATAAAACCAACCTTCTGGATAACTAATTCTCAATGGTGTTTACTTAGCTGTCTTTATGTAGTGCAATAATATTTAAGAAAATATTATTAAGGAAATATTAAATAATATTTAAGGACATTTTATTTTTAATAATCAAACCTTTCTGGATAAATTATTTTTTACTGGTATTTAATTAGCTACTACATTTTGTAAAATAACATTTAGGAAAAAAATGTTTCCTAGATTGGTAGCTAACAACCTTTCTGGAAAAACAATTCTTAATTCAATTCAGTTTATTTATATAGCGCCAAATCACAACACATGTCATCTCAAGGCACTTCACAAAAGTCAGGTACATACATTCCAATTAATCCTAATCATTGAACAGTGCAGTCAGATTGAGTTATTTATTCAAATTGGAAAGTTTTTCTATCTAAGGAAACCCAGCAGATTGCATCGAGTCAGTGACTTGCAGCATTCCCTCCTCCCGGCTGAGCATGTAGAGACAGTGGACAGTCACTGACGTTGACTTTGCAGCAATATCCTCAAACTGAACATGCATATAGCGATCGTGGAGAAGAAAAACTCCCTTTTAACAGGAAGAAACCTCCAGCAGAACCAGGCTCAGTGTGAGCGGCCATCTGCCACAACCAACTGGGGGAAGGAAAAGTAAATGTTAATGGATGTAGCTCATTTAGTTGTTTCACCTAAAAAGAAAGAACAGATGAATTCTGAGCCAGTTTTCAAGCTTAGAGTCTGAAAGAGAGCACATAGAGTTAGTCACAGTAAAAGCTCAGTCAATTGCCATGTCTAGGAGAGAGAAAGGGTTAAACACTGAAAGACAGGGCCATGTGGATCATCGGTAAAGGCTGAGCATTAAGTTGTTGCCAGCAGAAGCGTGGACGATGCCCCTCTCCAGAAAGGTGTCACAGGTAGACACAGATTCAGGCCATGTGTAGCTTCTAGGAAGAGAAAAGAGAGAGAACAAAGTTAAAAGNCTCTCCAGAAAGGTGTCACAGGTAGACACAGAGTCAGGCCATGTGTAGCTTCTAGGAAGAGAAAAGAGAGAGAACAAAGTTAAAAGCTGAAATAACAGCAAATAATGCAAAACTGGAGAGTAGTGTGAGAATGTAGCGAAGAGGGTAAAAGTGGTCATTATGTCCTCCAGCAGCCTAATCCTATAGCAGCATAACTACACAGATAGCTCAGTATAACCTAAGCCACTCTAACTATAAGGTTTATCAAAAAGGAAAGTTTTAAGCCTATTCTTAAACTTAGACAGTTTGTCCATCTAGAGCCCACTGATGGCCATTGTTATACTAAAAACCACAACGATTGGAATACCTTTCTCTGTCAGGTTGACCATAACCATTGGAAAAGAAAGGGGGTCATACAGGTAGCAGAAATGGAGGGTGTGTTTGCACCTCAACCATAACTGATCAGATCAAATGAGAGAGCCTTCACACACCAAACAATCCACCAAGCGCAACAGTGAAAACAGGAAGTGATGAATACGCCTTACCACGCCTGTCCAGCCATTCAGTTCATGAATATGACCTCTTTTGATTTCCTTAATCTCCCTCACCTGGTGACGAGAACGCCTATGGACTCATAAGATGACAGCATGTTATGTGTTACTCCTAACTTGACTGGTGCTAGCGGTTTCAGCTAACAAAGGAAAGTCTATAGCTTCCTTAAAGTCGAACATGTACTTTATCATAACAATAACACATGGATCATAATGCATAAGTGTTGATGGTGCGTTATGGCCAATCTGTGTTTAAAAGACCACCCTTTAAATAAAGTTTGTCTTAACTTTAAAACAAAACACAGAAAACATATTTGCTTCAATGAACTGTCTGTTAGCTGAGCAGCTAGTCTGCGAGCACTTTGATAGCTGAGTTTCTCTACCTGGACATGCACACTAGACCTGTGTGCAGAGCTGGTGGCACCTACGCTGCCCTCTATCAGGCAGGGGGAAACCATTTCAATTAGAGCTGCTGTGGGGAATTTTTTGGGACACAAATCGCTTCTGCAGGCCTCAGAAGCGAATATCAAGCTTGTCTTAACTGCCCCCTTTTTATGAATGGATGCTGGATACTCGGGCAGCAGATCATTACTTAACTTTATTGCATAGGGATCAGTGGGTACTTTGCACCGGATTGTAGAAACTTCAGATCCAGGGATTCTTCGAAGTAGAAGTCTTATACTCGCCTAGGAGTTTAAAGACCTTCAGCTGACGTGTGGTCTCTCCGTTAGCTATGGCTATAGCTGGATTGAAATTCAGTGGAAGTGGAAACATGTTTTTGGGTCAGAGATTCCAGCTCTGACTCCGCCTCTTCCGGGGCTGACTTGGAAGTAGATTATGGCGATTTATTTTAAAAGTTCCAGAAAAGTTCATACTAGCCTTTGATTATGTACAGTTGAGAGTCCATGTTCATCCATGCTGTAGTGATTGGCTGGGGTCCCAACAGTCTGCCTGTCTGTATGTCTGTCCTAAGAATCACTAAAGTTTATTTTTCTCTCACGAATACACACAAACCTGCAGTCAGCCACCAGCTGTGCCAATGCTGAGAGGGTAATGCTGTAAGTGACAACTTCCTCTGAGCAAAGTGTGGACAACTGTTCCTCCATTTTATTTTCTTGTTCTTCTCCCATTTCTCTCCCCCTTTTTTGCTATACCTTGTTTTCTCCCAGGGGATGTTTTCTCTTTTTCTTGCAGCGGTGAATGTCTTTTGGTGCATGTGTGCATATGTGTTTGTTCTCTGTTGTCCTTTGAATTTCCCGTGAGACCACCACTTTCCCATGGCACTCTTTGATAAGACACCCCTGCCCTCCTAGCACTCACTACATGGCATGAAGAATTCTGTGTACGTTTATAGATTGTATATGTGCCTTTTGTCACTTTGAGCAAGACTTTTTTTTATGTTCACTCTCTGCTTCTCTTTAAAAAAAGGAACAAGGGAGGGGTCAGAAGTTTGGTTTGAATTACAGAAAAACCATGGGAGGGCAAAGTGCTCTTCAAAAAAAAAAAAAAAAACATATTTGGAGAAAAAATTAGAATATTCGATAACTATTGGAGTCATGTATTGTCTTGATATAGTGGTGTCTGCCAAAGCAATTACGGGAGGGCAGTGCACTGCATTAATGCACATTTGGTCTCTGCATCTTTTCCACTGTTAAACTTCATGCAACCCAAACCTAGAATATGTTAGATTTTTCTTAAAAAGTCAAGAAAATAGACCTTTGGGGACTTGTTCTGTTGTCTTTCTTCCATCTAGACACAAGCCATCCTTTGGCATTGTAAAGTAATACAATTTCTCTTATAGTGATGTTGGGAGTTATGATTATTGATTGATTAATCTTGATCAATAATTATAATCAAAGATCATAATTTGACTAAATCAATTTCTTAACCAAAATCCTCATTTATGAATCGAGACCAGAGATAATTCTGGTGTTGTAATTGTGGCTCAACGCCTTACAACCGTTAACTACTCCGTAATAATTAATAACTATTACCAGAGATGTCACTGTTTAATCGATGTCACTGTTTAATCGACCGTTTCTGTCGAAACGTGTGGAACTTTTAACCTTATCTTGACTGACGAATCACTCTTGCACAAAATAAACACAGAACACCTTCTGTTACCATCTATGTGAATATTTATTAAATCACAGCCTGATACAATCCGTTCTTCCGATTTAATAATCTTCACCTACTCAACATGCAAAGTTCTACATAAAATTGGTAAAATATCTAACTAAGCAAAAATAAAGCAACACAGCAGTGGGTGTGTATGGAATCAACCAGCAGTTATGGCAAAAATGACAACATGACAAAGGGGTGTGGCGGTGAGTGGAGGGTGGGGGCGCAGCTCCACTGTAACTCAGTTATACTCAGTGATAAAACCTCCCCCAACTCCTGAGCAGAGAAAGAGTTATAAAACTTTTGGCGGCAAGCTAGCAAGCAGTGAGGTTGAAGACAAAGAAAAATGGAGAATTTCACCATGAGGTTATTTTAGCAGTCCAGTCTCACAGCGCACCTGCCCTTACTCTCAGGTGCTCAATACCCCACAAACACGCACAGAGCTGGGAGTGCAGCGGCTTCCAGATGTCATCACAGCACATCATAGTTTCAATAACAAGGTTACATGCACATATCATTCAGAACACATTAGATTCTAACTGCACTAAAAATCTCCTCTACCCTGTTCCTAATAAAGAAATAAAAAGATTAAAATAAAGGATGGGTTTTACTTGGTGAAGTTTCCTTCTGGGGAAGCGAGTGAGAAGGAAAAAAGGGCGGTGAAGCGATGCTGCGCATCCGCAGTTAAACTCCAAGAAAGCGGTCAATCTTCGTCCTTTGGCCTCCTTGGCAAAAAGGACAAGAAAAATCTGACCATCAAAGTCGACTTAGGATGAAACACGGTGGCGGTTCGTCTCCTCAAACCTCCGTGTTTTTAGTTACGTGTTAAACTCACGCCTTTGATCGGCAAAGTGAAATTTCTGGCCTTCCTAGTCCAGAAACCTCAGTTATGAAGTGTTCGTTGGCCAACGAGAAAGAATAAATGAAATCCACTCGGGACTCTTCTCCAGAAGTGATGCGCTTCAGTTACTGGTACGGTCTCCAGCTGAAGGCAAGTGTTCAAAATGGAGGCCCTGTTATATAGCGTCTTGTGACATCAGACTTGGGACGCCCCGCCACATCAGCCGCAGCGCCAGAGGGCACTCTGCAGGAGCGGACTGCCCTGGACACAAAATGGCCGAAAACACCAGGAGGCCTGGTGGCGTCCAGCAACATGCACATGGTCCAATATTCAGCAAACAAGTGGTCCAACAGTGAATTTACCTTTGTAATACCTTTTGAGGTTTTCCAAAATGTATCATTTATGAAAAATAAAGCTTTGTGTAAATCAACCCACTTATAAATTTTAAAAATGTCAGTTTAACTCTACCTGAAGGTAGCACAAATTAGCCATTCACACCTAATCATCATTATATTTTAAGGGAAAAAAAGTCTGTTAATATTTAAAAAATAGTATTTGACCAAGTGGGTGCAGGGATATCTTAGAACTCTTTCCATAAACTCCAATGTATTGGAGGCTGAGTCTGTTTAGGGAGGCATTTCTTAATATCTTACTTCATATCAAAAAAGTAGAAATATCAAAACTGCCATGGCTAGGCTCCATGGCTAGGCTCTAAAACCAAACTCAGCCTTCTGAATGTGTAATTACGCACTCCAAGTGTCCTGCACATCACAAGAACATAGAAGAAATATCTTTGGTCAGGAAAAGGGTGAGATAACAGTCTTGCTGCTGTAAATAGGAAAAGAAAGGTTACGAACTGTAACAGTGTAACGATGAGCAGAGCAGGTCAAAAAATCTCCAGGAGGGAACGTGGAGACAGATAAGCAACTGGATCATGCGTAATGATGCAGCATAACAAACCCCTGTGTGCCACAGGCAACACAACAGAGGGGAATAACCTCTGTTGCACAGGACAGAGGAGATGAGAGGTGGCCTCCCTTCAGAATTATGAGAAGGTGGATAAAAGCCATCCAGAGTTATCACTCTCAATCTGAATGAGCTCGTGATGCTTTTAGGTGTAAAAGCAGGGTTAGCATGCAGCACAGCTGAGCTGCCGTCGGCTCATATTCTGAGACATGAAGGAGCGACAGAGAGCGCAGATAAATCGCTCACTCTCTTTGCAGATGTCAGAGCTAATAGCAGGGCTGTTTTAAAAGACAGAAATTTAAGTGGAGCCTGCTCTAAGGGCTCAAATGGGACTTTAACCAGTGCACGCAGGACCAGCGCTAAATCCCACTGAGGGACTAGAGGGCATGACACGGGTCTGTGTCTACGTACACCCCACAGAAAACGCTTCATCAGAGGGTGGTTAAAGACTGTTCTGTCACCAAAACTCTCATGACAGGAGGAAATAGCTGCAGCATAAGTTTTAATGGTGCTGAAAGCTAAATTTCTGGTCATCAACTGCTGGAGGAATGACAGCACAGGGCCTAATGGACATTAAATGGGCTCCACACCTTTCTCTGCGCACCAGGGCTCAAAGGCTGCCCACTTTGATGTGTATGACGCTATGGTAGAGGCAGCTCGTGCACCCTGAATTGTGCGCACCACATTGTGCGGGAGGCCCAGCCTTTTTAAGCGCTCCCGTTCAGCGGCCAGACCCAGAGACGGTGACCTAACTCTGGGATGCTCCTGAACACACCTCCCGCCTGGAGGAGTGCATACTCTGTCCACGGCAGCTGCCACGGGCGAACTGACACCAGTTACTGCAGGTTCGGGAAATATGGCGCAACTTTGCGCTCAGGGGCTACAAGAATCACTGAGGGCTGTTCCTCTAAGACTCGATCCAGGAGCCGCGGGATCAGCGGAACTAGAGGAAAAGCGTAAAGGAGCCTTTTTGGCCACGGGCTGTGAGCAAAGGCGTCCACTCCTATCGGTGGATCCTCCCGTGGGCTCAGTGAGAACCACAACTGACATTGTGTCTTTTCCCGTGTGGTGAAAAATATCCACTGCTGCTCTCCCGAATCTGCTCCAGATCTGAACAGCTCGGGGTGGAGGCTCCAGTCCCCGTGTTCAGATAGAGATGGAGAGCAGGTTTGGGCGCGCCCAGCACAGCTGCTGCCTGGTAATGTTTAGCAGCTGAGCCGAGCGCACACCTCCCTGGCGATTTATGTAGGCTGCTGCCACTCTGTTTTCTGTGTGGATCAGAACATGCTGATTCCACAGCATAGGAGCAAAGTGCTGTGTCACCTTCCACACTGTGAGAAGCTCCAGCACGTTTATGTGGAGAGACATGTGGTCTGGCCACTGTGCTCCCACCGCCTGAGACACATTCCACCCCATCCCGACAGGGATGCGTCTCTGAACACTGAGACGTGTGAAGCCGGTCTGCTGAGGGGAACTCCCTCTGACAGGATGCGGGGATTTCCCCAGTGGGCCAGGTCGGGTCCCACTGAAGGAAGGACTGAGATCATCTGCCTCTTCTGACGCACAGGATCTATGCACAGGCGGGTGAACCATCTCTGAAGACGTCTCATATGAAGCAGACCCAGCGGAACAACCACGTGAGCCGCTGACATCATTCCCAGTAATCGCATAAGTGACAGAGCTGTCACTACGCTGTGAGGTTNGCGCAGGCGGATGAACCATCTCTGAAGACGTCTCATATGAAGCAGACCCAGCGGAACAACCACGTGAGCCGCTGACATCATTCCCAGTAATCGCATAAGTGACAGAGCTGTCACTACGCTGTGAGGTTTGTCACGGAGGAGAAGCGCTGACAGCCCGTGTGCTCTCAGCTGTGAGAGCCGAGCTCTCATTGTGGCTGAGTTTAACTCCACCCCCAGATAAATGATCATCCGGGATGGGAAAACAGAACTTTATTGCCAGTTTATGGAAAACCCCAGGACTGTCAGATGTGCGGCCAGCTTCTTTGTCTGCACCGCCGCTTCCTCTCTGGACCGAGCCAGCAAAAGCAGGTCGTCCAGATAAAAGAGGATTCTGATCCCTGCCGAGCGCAGTGGCTGCAACACCGTCTCCACACATTTGGAGAACGTGCATGGAGCGAGAGAGTAACCGAATGGCAGGCGGTTGTACTGATATGAGATCCCCTGATAAGTGAATCGCAGATATTTGTGGTGTTTTGGGATGGTGGGGATATGAAAATAAGCGTCCTTCAGACCTATGGAGGTGAACCAGTCGTTCTGGTGAACGTTCTCCATCACCTGTCTGACTGTCAGCATGTGGAAACTTCTCTCCATGATCACTTTGTTGAACAGGGACAGATCGAGAATTGGTCTCATTCCTCCTGTTTTCTTGGGAACCAGAAAATATCGGAAATAAAACCCTGTATTTTCCTCTCTGTGAGGAACCCTGGAAATGACGTTTTTTTTATCAGGAGTTACTGCAGTTCTGACATGAGAACGGAGCTCTGCTCCGGGGAGGACAGGACTGTCTCCAAAATCCCTCTGAACGGTGGGGGATGTGACAGGAACTGCAGCGTGTAACCTCTGCTGATCAGTCTGTCCATCCACCTGTTCAGGGAACATACGCGCTGGCAGTCTGAGTAGTGTTCTGAGAGTGGGCGCGCAATTATCTTTCGTGCCATGGTGCTCGTGGATACGAGCCAGGCTAGAGCCCCTACCGCCGTTATCCGATTCGGATTCTGATCGGAGGATGCTCTCATGGAGTCGTACGATCTGGCTGAGCCATAATTTACCGGAAACTTGCTCTTAGTGAAAATTTTCACACACATTCCCCCCACCAGTCATTTCTTAAACCTCTGCCTTGACTCCTGCAGAGTGTTGGACCAGGCGCACGCCAACTGCCGACCTCTGCGATGCTGCTCTGGCTGAGGTTGAGTAGAAGGTGCGGTGGGCGGAGAGACTTGGGGAGCCACGATTGCGGCCGTGGAAGGCCCCTGCTGATGCCACTGATCACGGCAATCCGAGTTTATGGAAATGGTATGGGAGAAACAGATGCCAGGGTGACTAAGAGATTCATGTCTCCTGACCCGTTCAAGCTCCTCTTGAGAGGTCTGCTTCTGCCGCAGCACAGACTGGAAATGAGACCAATTAGCCCATCTGGACTGACAAGTCCCTGCAGTAACTCCCTCTTAAAATTCTCGGGAATGGAGGAGGTGAGCCGGACCCACATCTGTCGCTGTAGCAAGGTCTGCCAGGCAGCGATGCGGGGGAGCACACAGCCAACCCAACCCAAGAGGTTAAGGATGGTGTCCGCAAAGTTGCACAATTTCTCCACATCTTCCGGTGGCAACTCCATCTCCTGAGCCTTCTTAGAAATGGAGTAGAAACGTGGTGTTGTTCATCGCCGCAGCGACCTGAGCGGCACACTGGTGGGAGCGAACTGTCAGCCTGGCCGTGATCTGATCGCTGGAGGAGAGGGGGCACAGCCCTTCGTCCGACACACCAGGCTGACCTAACCCAAAAAACTGCAGACAGACTGGACTCCAACGCAGGAACTGGGGGAAACTCCTGATCCATCAGGGACTCCACCCTCATGATGGGTGTGAAGGTGGAGACTGGTGCCTTCAGCTGAAGCGGCTCGACCGCCGCTCCTGACAGGTAAGCAGTTACCGCAGGGAAACAGGGCCAAACTGGATCTCGGCGGATTAGATGAACTAGGGCGAATTTTCCCGCCAGGTCATCAGTAGGAAGCTGGGCTAAAGGTGCGGGAACAGAGACACCTTTAGCATTAGCTACCTTGGCTAAGATGTGCGGCAACGTGCTAACAAACACGCCCATCGCCAGAAGTGGGGTTGTCGCTGATATCAGGAGGCCTTGAGCATGGACTGGTGTGGCACCAGCCTCCACGTCCTCCGTCCGGAGGAGGGGAGTGGAGATACCATCAGTCGCTGTCTCGGGTGCGGAATTGTCCGATTCCTGTCCTGCATCGAAGATGTCCAATGCCTCCACGAGGGCACATTGGTCCACTACGGGGAATTCCCCTTCTAGCGGGGAGAAAATGGCTAGCCGCCATTGCTTGTCCTCCTGGGGAAGACGCCTGCAGGACGGGCAGGTGGATTGGGCCAGGTTAGCATGATCGGGACTGAGGCAGCCCTCGCAGATGACATGCAGGTCATAGCTCAAAATTTAGCCAGTATGACAAGCCGGGCAAAGGAGGATAGTGCCGACGCTAGCCATCGTTCTTGTGTAGTATTAGTGCTATTAAGCTGTCGTTGAAGAAAAATGGGAGCCGTTTGCCCAGTCTCACCGTAATTTATATGGACCGGGGTGGGGCCCACACAGCAGGTGGGCATGGACTAAAGTTTTCAGTGCTGCGCTGCATGCGAATGGATAAACCCACTAGTGACAGCCTTAAAGGGTGAAGCCTATTCGAAATAGAACCTTAATTGGCATTACAGTCATCAAACCATTCCTATAATCGCTTTAAGCCTTTTAATGTTTCTAGTGGTATCTTGATTTTTTTATCTTTGGTGATGAGCACCATTTCTTTAAGGTTGGAATGCCAATACCATAATCTTTAGTTCCATTCACAGATCCTCTATGAGATTCCAGTTAGAACTCTGGCTGGGTCTTTTTAAAATGTTAATATTACTTGCAGTTGCAGAAGAAATATGAATGTAAAATTAAAAGATAACTTTAAACCTAAATTTTCAAGGATTCTGAATAGTTTTGGGCTTAACTGAATATGTTGAACATTTGTTAAAGTGGGTTTTAAATAACCTAATGGGCTACACTAACCATTAATATGATTTATATTTCATAGATAGCATTATGCTAAGAAGGCTCCATAATACGAAACAGGAAAATATTGGCCTTTGAAAAGTAAGCTCAAAAAAGCTCATCAAAATAAAAGTCTTGCTTTTTCATAGTTCAGTCAATGTTTACAAAAGTAAATTGCAAATGTATGGCTTGTGGGCCTAAAGACCCAAAGCTGAAATATTCCTGGTTCATAAAAAGTATGAAGAAGATTTTGTATAATTGATACTTACATTTCATGGTGAATATTTCTAATATTTTAGTTTCTAAAATGAAACGCATAAGCCAGTTCTCCTTCTCTCAGTGAAACCAAGCAGTTTCACACAAATTGCTGTGCTTTGATCCAGTGCACGTTGGCTCCTATTGTAGTTACAGTTGTGACAGAAAGATGGAGAGGTCCTTGGTGCTGAGTCCATTGGAGGTGTTGCAGGATCTGAGTGTGTCCTTGTGCGTCCCCCTGGGTCTTTGTACCAACTCCTTTCTTTCTCACATGTCACACATGATATCTACATTTAACGACACACAGCTATACACACAATTATACTTTCTCTCAGAAATGTAAAATATTCCAATCAGCCTTTCACAGCCATCCCAGTGAAAATCCCAAACAAAGAAGAACTAGAGACTCGAAAGTAGACAGATACAAGAGGTGATATTTCTGAGACTGCAGTCATGGTTTTATCTACATCTGAAGACCAAATTGTTTTATTGATAGCTATACAGATAAGCTGGGGGAGGGGTACTCCACAATTGCCAAACAAGTTAGCTACCAAAGTGAGTCCAATGTCACATCTCAGAAGGCACTCACTGCTGCCAGAAGTTACTCCTTTTATCTGGGTTTATAGGCTAAGCCACCCCAGCTTCCCCAAGCAGTTTCCTAAGCAGTTTAATATAAAACAGATAGAGATCTACCTGTCCTTCTTATTATACAGTCAGCAATGAACTTACATGATGAAAAATGTTACCTGTATTGAAGCCTTTTTGAAGATTTAAAAGAGGTATTTTGTCTGGTGCAAGTTGTGCAATAAGACATCATTGTTTAAAGATATTATTTTTTTGAAAAAGGGCACATAGGGTTTGTACATATTTTTAGTGTGACAACTTGAGTCTTCTTAATTGTGTTCAATATTGTTAATGATGTATGTAATACATTGAAAGCAAAACAACTACCACTATGGAGCTGAGAAATTGGCAGTAAGCTGCCAAAGAGTGATGACATTATGCACAAAACAGTTCATAGCAAAAGACACATTCTGAGTTTCCAGACAACATATCATTATTTATATATAGTAATGTGTTTCCATTTAAAAGGGCCATTGCTACAAAAGATTTTCTCATGCCAGAAGAGTTTATTTTCAAGATACTTATATGCTTTAAAAAATAATCGAAAGTTGTAATTTATTGTTTTATCCTTAAACATTTTTAAGTTTTCTGGCTGTAAAATGTGATTTTGCAATAATCCCTTTGCACCCTAAAATACACAGAGATTAGAAGTCAGCTCAAATTATATAGAGCAAAGTTATTTTTCTGTCTTTTTTGCAAACATTAGCAAAATTTAAACTGACTGGACTTTTTCTCTCTACCTATTTCATAGTATCCAAGATGGCGCCGCTGATGGCAGCCTCGGAACTTTGCTCTCCCGTTTTCTGCGTGTTTTTGTGATGCTTTCTGCCACCATTCTGTGGTGTCTTTCAGCAGAGAGGAACTTCTAAACATCAGACAGTCCTCTCTTGGCATTTTTCCCCATTAGTCATCGGATCTCCACAGATCTGCCACCCTCTGCTTTACCAAAACCTGGCTCGGTGAGAACACCGAGCAGACCGGGGTGTAAAGAGCGGACCGCAACACTGGACTTATCATGAACAACACTGGACTAACCATGAAAGAAGCGAGAAGGTGGAATCTGCTTTTATATAAACGAAGGTTGGTGCAGAGATATCGAAGTGTTGAAGAAGACATGTATTCCTGACCTGGAGTCATTTCTCATAAACTGTAAACCATTTTATTCATTGATGGAACTTTCCTCCATTTGTATTGGTTGGTGCTTACATATCTCTCAAGGCTCCACTTAATTGGCTGAAAAACAACTTGGTGAGCTGATACATAACAGGCTCTGGAGAAAAAAGATCCAGATGCTCTCATCAATGTTCTTGGGTATTTTAGCAGTGTAAACTTCTCCAATGAACTTCCCAAATACAGACAGCACAATAAGTGTCCCACCAGGGATATAAACTTCTGAGGAAGCTGCTGAGGGATCAGGAAGAGGCTCACAGCACTGGGGACCGAGCCGTGTATAAACAGGCTAGGAACAAGGAAGTTGTAAATAGGATCTTTCTGCACCTGAAGACAAGGAAAGCTTTAGGACCTGATAATGTCTCCCCATCATGTCTGAGAGTCTGTGCTGCCGAACTGGCCCTCATCTTCACTGAGATCTTCAGTAACTCACTGGAGCTGCATAAAATTCGCTCCTGCTTGAAACGCTCCACCATTATCCCAGTCCCCAAGAAACCCACCATCACAGGATTAAATGACTACAGGCCTGCTGCCCTGACGTCCGTGGTCATGAGACCCTTTGAGCGACTGTTGCTGAAGCACCTGTAGGACATCATAGGCTCCCTGCTGGGCCCCCTACAGTTTGCTTACCAGGCAAACAGATCAGCAGATGGCACAGTCCACTTGGGACTACACTTCATCCTGCAACACCTTGACCCACCCAGAGATCTATGCCAGGATCCTGTTTGTGGACTTCAGCTCAACCTTTAACACCATCAACCCAGACATCCTCCACCAGAAGCTCAGCCAGCTCAACCTCAGCCTCGGACTGTCAGTGGATCAGCAGCATTCTAAAGGACCAGCAGCAGCAGGTGATACTGGGGAACATCTTCTCCTGCACAAGATTAATAAGCACTGGCACCCCCCAGGGGTGTGTTCTCTCCCCATTTCTTCCTGTACATAAATGATTGCATTTCAGCAGACCCATCTGTGAAATTACTGAAGTTTGCAAATGACAGCACTGTTATTGGTCTTATCCAGGACAGTGATGAGTCTGCATACAGACAGAAGGTGGAAAGGCTGGTACTCTGGTGTCAGAACCACCTTGAACTTTACCCACTCAAGACTATGGAGATGAGGGTGAACTTTCGGAGAACCCCCCTCCACCACCCCTTCATTCCTCCCGCTTTAATACAGATTTAATACAGAAATGTGGGTTTCTTAAGAAGTATGCTTATTACCTGCTTAAAGTACTTTTAATCTGTAAAAGGCTCATCGGAATGCATACTCTAATTTATTTAATATGACTGTGCTTCATAGTAGCTAAAGATTTGCTTTTATCAAAAGAAAAACAAACTAAGAAGCTGTGAGAAGCATGGACTTCTAAAGGTATTTTCATTCGGTCTGTTTTGAGTCCTGGAGAGCAACTCTTGTGTGTGGTTATGCTTGAGGATGTCTTTGTATGTGTATACGCGAGGATGTCTTTGTATGTGTATGCACTAGAAGACCGTATGATATTGCTTCCGATCCTAGTGGTTGTGACGGAGATAACACCTGAATGAACCTGTCACTGCAGACACATTTCTTTTTCTGCTCCAGTGATTACACTGCACCGAAACACACTCAACAATTTTTGGATAGGTCTCTGTACATGTGTGCTATCGGTTTGTGCACAAGACACAGAGAGGAGAGTACTGTGTTGCTTGTGTATTGCATGTGTGCATGTAGCTGTGAGAGTGAGAAAGAAATGAAATGGAGAGTGAGAGTGACAATGAATTGTCTGAATGTGTCTAGGCTTATGCGGGCTTTGAGTTTTCTTGCTATAAAAAATTTTAACTGGGGCAGTGCTAATGTGTCCTTTGAGATTAAGCAACTAAAGAAAACAAACAAAAGAAAAGAAAAAGAGATTAAGCAACAAGTCACATTAACAGTTAAATGAAAATGTAAAAATATACAGCAAAAAATGTTAGACTGGTAAAAAATAAGAAATTCGAATCAGAACAAAAAAAAAGTTTTTCACTATTTAATCTTGCTGTGTTTACCTCCACACGGCCTTAGATAAACTCACCCAATAAAATATTTAGATGAATATTTTTTCAAGGAGGACCCTTTCTTTGACTCAAGATATGTTAATTTGATTTCAGAAACATGCTTGGGTTCACACTTGTAATTGTTGCAAAGTTGACTTCCAAATTGCATAATGAAACAAAAAATATTTTGAATGAATAGACCATGTGATTCAAATTAAACAAAGGAAAACAAAACAAACAAACAAAAAAGAAAGAAAGTGTTGTGATTATGAATATGAATATATTATTTATTTTAATACTTTAATATTTAATTAAATAATATTATAGTCTCTTAAAGATTGTAGTGAATACCAGCCAAATAAGGTGGTGGTTTTAGGACAAAATTGAAAGTGATGAGCCAAGTTCTGGCATTATTGAACAGCCAAACTCTGTACACACATAGAATAAATTCACGCAATTTGTTAAAATACAAGAATTTATGAACAAAAATAAGTCAACTCAAAGTCAAACATCTTTCAACTAACAAACGTGTTGCTATGCTAATACAACCCAACTAAACTACCAAGCAAAATGAAAGAATAAGGAAGACTAATGGGTTTTGTACAATATAAACAAGTTGATCAAAGATGGCTGAAAACCATGGCCGAAAGAGTGATGCAACATTACCATGCAATATTTACAGCTGAGGACCAAAGATTATCTTGATATCAAGATTATCTTGATATTATATTAATCTCCAAATGAAGTTATGTTAGTCTTGGAACTAACTTAGGCACTAATTGGTATACCTTCAAACAACCATTCACAATGCAAGATCAGATAAAACAATATTTTAATAAAATAATATTTAAAAAAAATGATTTGCTAAGTAAAACCAACCTTCTGTATGTCCAATTCTCAATGGTGTTTAATTTATTAAAATAAGATTTAAAGAAATATTTATGGAAATATTATTTTGAATAAGAATCAAATCTTTCTGGATAAATGGGTCTTAATGGTGTTTACTTAGTTATCAAGTTTAGTAAAATAATATTTAGGGAAATATTATTTCCTAGATTGGAAACTAACAACCTTTTTGGGTAAATAACTCTTAGTAGGCAAGCACGTGTTTTTAGCTGTTACCAGTTGGGGCTAACAAAAGAAACTTGTAGCTTATCATCAGAATCAAACACATACCTTTAAAATACCACTAATAAAAGGGTTGAAATGCATAAGCGTGGATGGCGCGTTATGGCCGGTCTTTGTTTAAAAACTACCCTTTAAATAACGTTTGTCTTAACTTTAAAAACACAAACACAGAACACATAAACTGAGCACATGTGCCAAACGGCTAATCTGCTAGCGCTAAGATAGCAGAGTTCTCAACACAAACAAAACCAAACGTCGTAAATTAACCTTGTTTAGATTATTTCATTCTAAACTAAACTCTCCGCCCAAACACTACCTCGTACGTGAACCGTGCTGAGGAAAAGTTGTCCGGGGCGACGAAGTTGAGGAAAGCATCCACAGTGAACAAAGGGTTAACTTACAGCTAACCTCCGTAGCTGTGGGGTGGGGTGGCTCGTTCTGCCAGGCCGGCTGAACTGCACGTTAATGCTGTAGCCACGGTGATGCTTCCTTCAGACGGCGTTGTAGAGACAGTGTCTCTGCTGAGAACTCTCTGGAACACAGTTTGCTTCTGTAGACATCAAAAAGAAAAGTAAAGCCACGCTTGCACCTTAATTACCCCATTCATGAATGAATACCAGATACACAAACAGCAGTTCATTCCTACATATGATCATGTGATCGTATTACACTCTTGGATCTGGTTTGAAGAGTTATGTCTGTTTGCCAGCAAGAGACATTAGCGCACTGTGTCTCTCCTTCCAGTTCCGCTGGGGACCTGCGTGGAAGAGGCCAGTTTGTTGCAAAACGGGGTTTTTATTCAATGGTGACGTCACGGGAATTCCGCTGTTACTCCTGTTCCCGGCTGTGCTGGAAGTAGCTTAATGCGATTTATTTTTAAAGTTCTAGAAAAGTTCTTACTGGCCTTTAATGTTGTAACCCATGGCTGGGGTCCCAACCAAAGGTAAACCCAAATATACCAAAACAGCCCCTCACCCTCCCCAAATAATCACTGCCAAAAATATGCTATTGGTTTACCACACTAAAGCTTGCCTAGAGTAGTATAACATTCAGTTACTCTACTAAAAATTGTTTAACTACCCAAGAGCAGGAAATGCCATCAAGACTGGATCCCATAAACTGTCAAAAGCAGCAGAAGTTGGTTAATATTGGTTAGTATCTGATTTTTGAAGTTTTAGACAGGACATGATATCTTGCAACCATTGCGAGTGAGATGGTGGAGAGGCATTCTTCCATTTGAGCAGGACTGCGTGACGCGCTAAAAGTATGGCAAAGGGTACAGACCGTTTTTTAACAGTGCATAAAATATTCATGCCCTCTAGGACCCCAAAAAGACCTGCTATTGAGTTTACTTCCAGGTTGACATTAAAAACAGTAGATATTGTGCAAAAATATTTCCAGTAGTTACTGAGATGTGAACATTAAAAGAACATATGGCAGAGAGAGGTCTCCATAAGGTTATACTGGTGTACAGTGAACAAACAGTAGGGTACATAGAAGACAGATAAGCCTTAGAAATATGGGCCCAATGTACCACCTTAAACTGGATTAACTGATGTCAAGCACAAACTGAAGAAGAATTAACAAATTTTTTTTTTTTCGTTTTTTTTCTTTTACCGTGTCCTGTCCGGCAGAGTAGCACTCAGAATTGTTGTCTGAGTGACAAGAAATTGCCCAACAGATTTACATTCACAAGCAGAGCATCACAGCTAATGCTTAAAGCTCTGCTTGATGTTTATAGAAGAAACTTTATTAAAACTTCTTTGGGAATATTTCAATTGTTATGGACACGGAGACTGAAATGAAAAGGAAAAAAGAAGCTCAAAAAAGAGAGAGATGGGGGAAAAAGGGGAGGAAAGAGTGGAGGAGAGAAAGAAGGATAAAGAGAATACAAGATTACACCCTACTTGCTTATATGCCTGCAGCTGTTTTTTTTTTTTTTTTTTTTTTTTTTTTTTTTTTTAAAAAATTTTACAAGTTAACGGTAATTCTGAATGTAAAATGTACTTAGTGAGAGGTGCAGCCCAAAATAGAACATCTGTGTATCTGTCAACACCTGAAGCTTAACACCTGTGAGTATGAGTGTGGACGTGCTTTTGAATACAAGGTTTCTCCACAACATTATGCAATAGCAAGTGTGAGGACCCACAGGCCTGCCCCATGGTCCCTGGACGGACACTGAGGAGATCTGAGTCACAGACATCTAAAGGCCCCCCAAAGCACAGGAACCCCAGGAGAACCACCGCCGGGACTACCGCAACCCCCCCAGAGAAGAGCAGTGGAGAGTCCCAGGGGAACCACCCAGCAGCGACAGTGCTGAAGCCCCAGGGAGCCGCAGCGACGAGTTCATAGTCCCCGCCGGCAGCCGTCCACGCCCGAGCAGATCCAGCCATGGACCCAGAGGCCCAAGACCCCGGGACACACCACCCCCCAAGCAGAGGCCCGACAGAGCCCAGGGGGCCAGGCCCCAGCAAGCAGCC
>JAHUTJ010050472.1:0-20514 GCA_036250325.1 Characodon lateralis
AATCCCCCCACCATAATAACCTTATCTGTATTTAACACTAAATCAGATAAAAGGTGCTTTGCAAGTTGGATGAGGAAAACTAAGGATTAAATATTCAAAAGAGTTGTAGCTATTGATTGGTCTGGGACTAATCAATAAATCGGACTGAAAGATGGTTGCTACTCCTCCTCACCCAGTATTTCGAGGAATGTGAAAATTTAAATAATTAGTAGGAGTTGACTCATTTATAGTAACATAATCCTCTTGCTGCAGCCAGGTTTCTTTGAGGCAAAATAAATCAATCTGATTGTCTCAAATCAGGTTACTATCTAGCAAAGTCTAGGGTTGGAGTATTATTGTTTCACTGCTACTGGCTTTCGCTTCATACCAATAATCCAACAGATAGAATAGAATCACACATATGTTTCAAGAAGTCCATTAGTTGCAAAAATCATCCTATAATTGTATATACATATATTCTCTTATCAGATGTGATTTAGTCGGTTACACCAAAGATAATTTAGTTTCTGTATGAATATCTGTTCATAAACAGAAACATTTACTTTACACAAGGTCTCTGTTTAAAAAGCTCATTAAGTCTGGTTCTGCTCTGAACTGGCTTATTGCACAATAAGGAGATTGTGTGTAGTTAACAATGTATAGCTTAATGTATTCTGTATGAAAATTGGGTAACAGAGGTGTAAAAGCACCAGAGTCCCGTTGCATAAAAGGTGAATTTACAATGCTAACATTACATCTAATTTAGTTATTAGGTTATTTTTTGAAATTGTATCGATTCTATAATAATATAATGGTCTTAAAGTTCTGTAAAAAGTCTTAAATTTATTTATTATAGTTATATATTATAGGTTATAGTGGTCTAAAACTGAAAGACTTTATATTAAAAGTGGATCTGCTTAAGCCCAACTAACTTATAGCAGAACACAGGCTGTGTGTGTGTTCTTGAAGTTGCTGCTGAGTGAGAACCATTTTTTGTATTTTCATCATAAATTGAGGACATTTTCCTGGTCCTCACTTTTCCAAATTCTGTTCTTGGGACAGGGGTTAGGTTTAGGACTAGGGTATGAATTTAGTTATGGTTAGGGTGAGGGTCAGTGGTTAGGCACTAGAAATCAAGGAAAAAGAATGGGAGTCAATATAAGTAACTGAAAAGTCCTCATAAAGATAGTAAAACTCGGATGAGTGTGTGTGTGTCTCATTACTTCAGATTAACAGTGACTCTCGTCTCTCCACCCCCCATTCCCCCAGGGTTGCATTGTTAAAGAAGAGCGGAGAGAAAGACTGGAGGAACAGGATCGATAAGAAGCAGGATGTGGCCAAGGTTGCTGACGATCAGGAGCGGGCTCAGCTCTGGGAGGTGGAGCAGAGCTTCATGAAGAAGGTAACCAACTCAATGCTAAATTAGCACTTCAACAGGCCAGCCTGAGATATCATTTCTTTAAATGCTGTAAAAAACTATGCTACCTTATGTTAATGCACTATTATTACAGAAATGACATTTGGAAGAGCTACTCTAACGTTTAATTCATCAGCCTGTGTAAACTGGTCATAACCAAGGCTTTGAAGAGGTTCTCAAGTGACATGTTGAGAATTTTGGAATCAAATATCACAGCCCATTTAATAATCAGTTGTGGAAATAAAACCCTGGATTTTCATGTGGTAATAATTCTGATTATGTCTAAACAGAGGGGGTTGTATTGTTTGTGTTTGTTTGTTTTCCTCTTCTCTGTTTTAAAAAGCTAGTAGATTGTTTGTTGTTCTTGGACCATACCAGGATCTAATCTGCACTGATTCCGATGCAGAAGAACAGATGCTGTAGTTTCTAGATCAGGATTTCATGGCATGTTGTTATCATTTGATAAATATGGAAGCCTGTGGGTGACAAAACTGAAATAATAAATTAGATAGGAGGTTCCCATTTGGGCTTGAACAATTTATTAAACATGCTAACAGCACCTGTTTAAATTAAAATTTAAACTCTTTTTTTAATGAGAAATTAAGTAAATTTAATATATATATACACACATAAAATTGTATGTTTGTGTATATCTCAAACTGGAAGTGACCATAGAAAGAATCGTTTTTGAAGTGCTGATTCCTGTTGTTTTTTAAGGGCTTAAACTTTTTTTTTGTTATTGTTGTTCAATGATATAGTGACACAAAATCCTCCTTTAATTTTACACTAAATCTAAGCCCAGAAATAAAATAGGCAAGTATCTCACTAAAGCAGTGTTAGTAGTTTCAGTAGAGAATAATCAACAGGAAACAGCAGATTCTTCTTTTATTTTTGGCATTTTTTTAATCATTCAGTATAATTAAAAATTGCCACACACTGTAAGAACAAGTTCTCATTTAATACGTTTATCCCGCTGTCACAAGGCTACTAAATGGAGTCCTTTTTAGATTGACCAGCTTACAACAAGAAAGGTGCTACATTCTGTCCATAGAAAATCTATTCCAGTATGTTTATGTAAAAAAAACATTGTGCTTAATGTTAGTTTAAAATCATTTTTGTCCTGGAGATGCCTCAATCAGAGATTTGTGGCTGATTTTTGCATTTTGTGGAGATAGTTTTGCAGTTTGGGTAAGACAAAAACTGCAAGACTACAGGTTTGACCTGTTCGAATCCGGGATTTTTTATTAAATCTCTGTTCTCCATTAGACCCATTATTAACAGCGTTGAAAATATTTCTTTCTAGCATTCCTGTCATCAGAGGTCATTAATAATCTATATTTATATTAAAAGCATACATACCCTAATTCTGAGCTCTCAGAAAGCCTGCCTACATTTTCAGATCCTGCTTGTTCCATAACAGGTTCAAATGGATAAAACTTTTGCTGTAATACATTCAGACTTGCTGGTATCTTCTGATGTCAGCTCTGGGTCAAGTCTTTCCTTCACCAGTTCAACAAAAAGTCCCCAAGTCAATTACAAACTGAAATCCTGTGACACACAGCCCCTTTTTGGCTCCTTTGATACTGACTTTTTTGTATTTTTTAACCGCTGCACTTCTATACAAACAGCTAACTTTGGGTCTCCTTCCTGAGGTAACAGCATCCACACTAAAGAGTAGTGTCAGCACGACCTAGTAGTGCTTGGTTATGGTGCATTTAGTGGTCTAAACCATATCAGGTTTCTGATCACAGATCGTGGTTGGTCGACTGTACAAACAGCTGATTTCTAAGTGACACATCTCTTTCATTTTTATGGTTGTTAGCCTGAACATGCAAGGTCGCCATGTTTTATTCAAAGGTTACAAATTGCCTATAAATCTCAAGTATTGGAATTTTGGGTAGCTGTGAATTATATTTGTGTTTAAAAAGATTTTTTATTCAAGTGTTTAAAGCTAAATGAAGGTTAGTTTTGTTTGTAGAGTACATGTTGTTTTTTTTAATTCCTTTAAGATTTGCCTGGTCCCTTTCCTCAATTCTTACCAACAATTTGTGCCCACATTCTGTCAGTTCAACCTGACTTCTTCCTTTTCATTCCTGTTCATGTCAAGTTGGTAAATGATAGTTTTGATAAATTATTTAGAAAAAATGGTTAATTATATATAATTTAACTTCAAATTTTCTGAATAATGTTAAAATGTAGCCCTTTTGCTTACCTTAATTGATTATTGTTCTGAACCCCATTTGGGCCAGCTGACTGAAATGATTCTGACCCCTGATCGAACCAGTGGAACGATGAGTGACTCTGAGGTGGTAGACAGTATTTTTTGCAGTCACTTTTCCTTAGACTGTCAGAAGATTGTTGAAAATGCTTTCAAATCTGTGGTTATCAAAGTGGTAAAGTATATGTTTATCCTCTGAGAACGTTATTGTGAAAACCCTTTGACTACTTGTTGAGTTATGTGATGCTAATGTCTAACTGTCCTGTCAAATGCCTGACTTCATCTTTTCTGTCCACTGAGCTGCATGTTGCATGTAATCTTTCACTGTCTTCTTCCCGTTTGCATGTGTTTTAACGGTTTTAAAAATAAACCATGTTTCTGTTCCTGCATGTTTAGTGTTTTTCTGTTTCACCATCATCAGTGTGTTTTTGATGGGAAGTTTTTGGACGTGTGCAGTACATGTAACGCTCTGTTTAGACACTCCCTGGAGCTACTATGGAACAACTGTTGTTGTTTCTAGATGCTTATCCGTGTTTAGCCAGCTCCAATCTGGCAGCTCCGCAAGCAAAGACTGATTTTTTGGTGATTTAAGGTCAGACTTTGATTCCTTTGTGTGTGATCACACACTGGGGAAAACCTTTTTCTGATTTAAATGGCCTAATTACTAAATTAGGGAGATGATTGAATAATCGATGGACCTTATCTGCAGGCTAAAGGGAAGTACAGTCTTGTTTTCATCCTTTCATTCATCCAGACCAGTGGATGTCATTTAGTAGTTTCCTACATTAGAACAAAGAACAATAGTGGAGATGAGGTAGACAAAAAGAGCAGAGTCAAGCAAGACCTAATGGGATTTTGATATCAATGGAATGCGCATGCCACGGGATGAGAGCTGTCTTAAAATGTCCCTTCGGCTGCTTGTCTGTAGGATGATGAAGCACTGATGATGATTGAGGACTTTGCTGTGTCCAACCTGTTTCGGGTAAGATCGGTATAAAAACCTTTTTTCCACCTAAGCACTCTGTGGTGCCGTTTATAAACTGTTTTCAAATCAGAACAGTGATTAGAATTTACAGAAATGCTTTTTCGGTCATGATGCTTTAAGAAAATTCATCCTGGTGTAACAGAAATCCAGCCCGCATAGTGTGTGTGTTCATGTGGTGGTGGTACTATTTTATTTATGGTTTGGCTCCTTTTATTGTTTGCAATCATGTTGACAATTTTCTGCTCACTGTGAGTTTCATCACACTGCTGTCTGGTGAGGTCATGGTGTCAAAGTTTGTCAAACTTGTGTGTATCATGCTCACACTATCTTTTTAATGACTTTAACGTTTGGTATTCTGTTCAGACATTTATCCTTTTATCCATCTATTGAAAAAATTTATTTTCTAATAAAAAAGCTGACGCATGCTGTCGCCTTTTTATTGTGATTGCAGAGGTTGCATGAAAAGAGGTTGCATACACACACTGCTCATGATGTCTTAAGTATATAGTTTTATCAATAATGTTTGGCTATATGGCACGGATTAGCCCCAAATTAGGAATTAGTATATATGCTAACTGAGAATGTACTACATGAATAGGAGTTTCCTGAGCTAAAAGAGCCAGGGAGCTGTCCCCTTGTCTTGCAGTATCACACTGTTTACCTCACTGTATAAAAGACTACCTGTAAACAACTGACAGGACTGGAGGAAAAGATGAGAGTTTTGCATCTAAATTTAAAGAATTTCTTCACCAATAACAAAGAGCCACTAAGACCTTTTCATTTTGTTTTAATTAATGAAAATATTTCATTTATAAATGAAGAGGAGAAGATGTGTTTTTATATCATAGATATGGGGAACCTTTCTCATGCTGCTCAAAAAACTAGATTTACATCAATATGCCTGTTAGGGATGTTTTTGCCCCCAGTAATGACCTTTCATTTACTAATCGACCTTTAGCAATACCAAGTTACTTGACATTTACTGGAAGTAAAACACTATGTACTGCATGGTCTACATTAGTGCTGTAACTGTGTCCCACCTAATTTACCCACCGATGCCAATCAGGACGCTGCAGCCTTTCCACTTTTTCTGCTCTATACTATAATCTAGTTAACCCAAACACAGGCTTAACTAGGTTAGTGTTTTGTCTAGAACCATCATAGCTTTATTTGTTTCAAAAGATATCTGAATTGACACTTTATCTTTCTTTAATAAACTCAAGGTCTACTTCCATGGACAACGTTTTCTTGTGCTAAGCTAATTTTAGCATGTTTATTCACTGTTTTGGTATGCCTTTTCATAATTTAGCTTGTAATGCATGTTAATGCAGTTTCAGTTTATCATGTGCAGACAAACATAGCAAAGATTTTTTTTTTGCTTCATTAACTTTACACTTTGCTTTTGATAAAATTTTATTAACTATTACTTCAGCTGCTCTCTTTTAAATTGGCTGCAGACATCATAGCTGCACCTCTTGCAGCTGACAGAATCAGACATTGGTCCCCACTGGGTATCTTGAGTTATGTTTATTCAGGACTTCAATACCAGTCATTTAAAGAAGCCTTGATTGGGACATGCCTAATGCATATCAGGGATAAAACAATATGATATTGTTTTATCCCTGATATGAATACGTGCATAACTGTGTAAAGGTTTGATTGCAACAACCCACACAACTGCAGGATAGATAAACCTGACTTACATTCCCATTGAGGGGTCAAACTCTAGAAATAAGCTAACTACACTCATAGAAATACCCCTTATATAGAGCCTTTCGTCAGACTTGATAAAAGGCGCTGGCTAACACCACCCAATCAAGATTCAGACTTTCAGGTATTAGCTGTATTTTTCTGTATAGGTGCTATAGTGCTAATGCCATCCTCTACATGCGTGTTAATTTCCTCTTTCTGTGCCTGCTGTAGGAGCCTGTCTTTGCTGCTACTTTCTCTCCTCCTCCCGATCCTCCTTTCCATACTTCTCCTGATGAAACAGCCAGCCAGGTAGGAAACACCAGCACATTTTGCAGTCTTCATGGCTTGCTTGATTGACAGCCTATCTGTCTACCTGCCCATCTGCCTAGCCACATACTTGATTGAACCAGTATAAGCCACAAACACGTGCCTGAAACAATTTTTGAACTGCATCAATTTACAGGGAAAATATTCAGCTGATTGCAAGTGATTAATTGGCTCTGTTCTGTCAGATTCACTGCTTTCATAGGCAAAAGCATTGTTGTGTAAGGAAATAATAATCACCAATCACCAGTCTGTTGCTGTTTTATCCCATCTAGTAATGTCTGCAATGTTTGTCATTGCAAAGCCAGCATCACGGCCCATGCAGCTTCTGCTGCTTCTGCAGATTTTAGATATGTTCTCCCATATTTCCGTCCTCATGTTAATGTCATCCTTCCTCATACATCCATCTGTGTGATTGTGAAGGCCACCAGATCACCCAGACCCTTGCAGGTGGATGAAAGACACCCCTGGAGAAGGAAGGTGACCCAGTCAATAAACTACAAAGTGCTCCCACCATGACAAGTCCTCCTATTCTCTTTGTCATTCAATGCTGATTCTAGTTCTGCCTGAATAATCATATAGCTCTCAGTCTGTCTGGAACTCTAGATTTTACATTGCAGGCTGTGTTTTTAGGCACTCCTAATAAAGATGTAATGAAAGCTGTAGCGTAATTATCTTTTATTGAAGTAGCATGACCTTACACAGAAAATTAAAGAGTTGGTTTCCAATAAATATGGCGTGACAAAAAGGCTAATTTACTTTAGACACTAAAGTGGACAATGACATAACTTTATCTTATAATGCACCGTCATCAGGATGGTAAGGAAACAAAAGTCCCTAAAGAGCAGTGCTGGAGAACTGCAGCAAAAGGTTAAATCTTGGTATCCCCAGGTCACCATAACAACTGTTTGATGCTGTTATTTGAAAGGAATGCCATTGAATAAGCTTTTTCTGTCCTACAGTCACAATAATAAACATGTAGAGTTTGCGAATCTCTTTAGTTTCCTGATTCTACAATGAAATTGTGCAAAAACACAATATACCCATTGTTAAGCACAGAAGAGGATCTGTGATGCTGTGGGCCTGTTTCACCTCTGTAAACCCTGTTAGAATCCATAGCATCATGAATTGTTTAAAATACCCAGACATTTTAAATGAAAATCAGATGGCATCGGACAAACTGAAAATATGTTCAACAGGTTAGTGATGTGTCCAAATCAGCACAGGGATGGTTCACCAGGCACAAAATGAACCCCATTCTATCACCATCTCAGTCACCTGGTCTAAGCCCTATAGAAAACATTTGGAGTGAGCCAAAATGAAGAGGGCCTCAAAGAACCCAGGGCTTTGGAGGATCTGGAACAATTAAAGGGGTAGATGGTCAAAGGTCACTCCCTCTGTAGGATTCAACTATGTGAGTTTCTACGGGAGAATGAAGTGTTGACAGCTGGATGACCAACTGTTGTGCCACCGGTGATTTTTATTTAAGGCAATTATTTATTAACATAGGATTTTTTTCCCCAATAAGGCTGGTATTATGCTACTGTAACAAAAGATTGATTAACTTTTTACTCATCTTTACAAAGGGTGCTGATAAATGTGTTTGGCACTGTATATATGTGAACTCTGAGAATATTTTGTCTGATGTCATAGATTTAAATACATTGACATGTTTCAGTTAAGGTGATCGTGGACATTAACTTATGACATGCATTGACTGCCTTTCTGTTCTATCTAATCATTTGAATATGGGAAATTCCAGTTTGAAGCCCTTTGACTCTGTTACAAATGATGTTGTGCAATAGAAGTTGCGTCTTTGGTTCCCTTTTATTGGGTTAATTTTAATGGTGAAACATACCAAGGACACCATTCATGGAGTTATTTTCAGTTTGCTGATGCACACTTGATAGAACAATAATGCTTTCTTAATTTTACCTGCATATGTTAGTTGTGCTGAGTTCAGCTGATGGGCTGGTCCTCCCCGTTTCCTCAGACAACAGCCGAGGCTGAGATGGGGAGCCAGAGCATTGAGGCTCACATGTCCATCCAGGAGAGAAAGCAACTGATCGAGGCTCAGGAGGAGGCCTGGAAGACCAAAGGCCACGGAGCTGCTAATGACTCCTCCCAGTTCACTGTGGCTGCTCGAATGGTGAAGAAAGGTCAGAGGGCAAACTAAACCTGTCTACAGATCAGAGAGAGAAAAGAGGGGATTTTTTTTATAGTTTGTCAAATACACTCTAAACGATGTAAATGGTCTTATTCCATGTTTATCATGCTCTATTCAACTATCTTGGTGTTTTGATCTTCTCTGTGTTCCTTTAGGGCTGGCCTCTCCATCTGCTCTCCACTCTTCCCTCCAGTCCAAATCAAAGAACAGTCTAGCTGTCTCTAAACCTCAGGAAGGTCAGTTTCCTTTTCTTTTTACTACCCCAATGAACACTTTTTGTTCACTGTGCTCCTTTAGTCTCCGGCCACCTGTTATGTAACATTGATGTCCCGTGGTTTCCCTAAGTTAATTTAATGGAATTAGTGTTGCTTTCAGGGTCCACCTACTGCTTTAGTTGGATAATTACCAAATGCCCTGACTGTTAAATCTTCACCTATCGTTAGACACGTTTTCCAAAACAAATCCTTTAGTTAGCTGAATTATTGGAACATATTAAAACCTATGTGATGTGACTTTGAGTGATCGAAGTTAGAAAGACACCGATTCAAATTCAAGATTTTTAGATTTTAGCTGATTCAGTATTCATAATCCAGGCTAAAAAAATGGAAAGCATGAACTGGAGAAACTTTGTTGTTTTTCTGTTCAGTCTTTCAGTTGTTTGCTGAAAGTCTTGCTGTCTCAATGATCTGCATACAGATACTGAAAACGTGTAATTTTTGAGTATTCTTCATTAAGTAATGGCGTCCACTCCGAAAAATGTCTTTCACTGTAACTAGTGCTTAGTGTGGTGCCATTACTCTTCAGAAAAATATCAGATATTTATAAGTTTTCAGCTTGGAAGGTAACCAATCAGGACCGATCAGGCTGAAAATCAACTGATTCTGATACCGGCCAATTCCTTGGTGCATTTCTACTTAAAATGTATTCATTTGGTTGCTTGTTTTTTACGCTGATGTTGAATAACAGATTGTTTTGTTCCTTTTCAAAAGACTTGGAGGAATTTCAAGGTTTATTCCCTTTATTTCATTTTTTTATCATCGTCATTTAACGATTAAATGTCACCAACATAAACATGAGATTTCTATTAGGTCTTAAAGCCAAATAGAAACTAAGCTGTGGCATGGTGTTCACCTTGATGAATGTGCATGACTCCAGAAGAGCTCATTTTCACCAGCAGAAATTTGTGAAACACTTATGACATTCAGATCGACACTGTTGTTCAATAATGTTTGTTATTGTTTAAAGTCAACATTTACAGACTGCCTGCATTTTCCAATAAATCTGTCAAAATTGTGATTTGATCAAACCTGATGCAAGTGTGTATGTCTGTGTGTGTTTGTTTGTGTTTTCGTGTGTGTCTGTGTGTGTGAGCAGAGATTAAGGCTGTGCCAGATCTGAATCTGGAGTCAGACGCAAAGCTAGAGAAGCTTGAGTCATTCCTTGGAAAGCTCAACAGTAAAGGTATGTCCTAAATTAGATGTTGTTTCCCAAGTTGGCAAACAAAGTGTTAATAAGAAAACTGAACAAACATTTGGACAAGTAAAAATCAAGTGTGTCTATGCTCAGGAATTTTAAAGTTTATTAAGGTCAGATTTTGTTGATGTGATATTTTGAATCAGAAAAAAACCAGTATCCAGAGAAATTAAAACATCCAGGTGTTATAACTGTCCTCAGTGCCTGGACTGCCAGAAGCAACCATCACTGTGACTGAGAAGAAAGTAAAGGAAGTAATGACCCTTGAAGATGAAACATTTTCCAAGTTCTACCGCCATGTGGAGGACCTCCCTGCCAACACCAACGCGGTGGAGATAGACGACGATTTTGATGCCATTTTCGACCCGGACGTGCCAAAGTAAGCTTAAACTGTCAGGGGACAGTGCTTAAAAGAAAAAAAAAAAAAACACCAAATGAGCCCTGATTGTGAGGTACTTTGAGCTTTTACCTCTGGCCTTCTAGATTGACTTCAGCGATGGTGCAGCACAAGAGGGCGGTGCGGCCTCACCGCAACGTTCAGTCGTCCAGGAACCCTCTGAAAAAGCTGGCTGCCAGAGAGGATATCAGACACGAGTACACAGAGCAGAGACTCAACGTAGGCCTGCTGGAGAGCAAAAGGATGAAGGTGGAGAAGAGTAAGTAAGGATGAATCATGACTTGGTGTGAGATAGAAACAAAACTTCTGTATCTGCAATTATAAACTGAGCCTCTTTGTTTTATAGAAGTTCTAGTCTGCTTATAACGTTTGTCAGTTTTCTTCAATTTATTCATAGCGGAGTACTAGTTTAGAAGTTACTCTTCTTGTATGTCTACTACTACGCTTTTGACATTTGTAGAAAAAACATGAACGAACACACAATGTCTGATTAAAAAATAGCCCAAAATCATACGCTCTGTACAAGCTTCTCACTTGTTGATCATGTTCTGACTGTCCACAACAGACTACCCAAGCTTGTGTTTAAATAATAAATGAGACTTCTGTAAATACAACCAATAGTCAAATATACAGCCATATTCAATAAATTAGAATATTACTGAAAAGTTCAATTAATTTCAGTAGCTCAACTCATTAACTGACATGCTTTATGTGGATTAATTACACACAGGCTGACATTTTCAAGCCTTTTTTTTTATTAATTATGCAAAATTTCTGCTTACAGCTAATGAAAACATGACATTTAAGATGAGCGTTTAGCAAATGTGAAATGTGAGCTTAATGAAGTGTGTTTAATATCTGGTTTAAAGATTATATTTAAAAGGTACTTTTGATCTGAGCAGAACACAGATTGTAATCTATTGAATATGACTATTCATTAATTGGGCATAACATTATGATCACTGAAAGCTAAAGTGAATGACACTATTTGACTCTTCATTATGATGATCTGTTAGTGAGTGATGGAGGCAGCAAATGAACATTTTGCTGTTGGAAGCAGAACAAATGGGCAGCGTAAGGATTGGAGAGTTTGACAAGGGCCTACCTTTGATGGCAAGATGACTGGGTCATCCCTGAAGGATCGTTTCCACTGCCAAAGCTCTTTCAAGGTGTTCCTGTTCTGCAATGATCAGTAACTATCAAAAGTGGTCCAAGCAACGTAGACTAGTGAACCACCAACAGGGTCATGGGTGGAGAGAGCTTCGCTGTTGGAGATGTGGAGAGAGAAAAGGTTGGCCCAGTGGTTTGGTCCAACATACAAGTTACAGTAGCTCAGATTGCTGTAGTTAATTCTGGTTCTGATTTAAAGGGGTCGGAATGGGCATGCAGCATGGCCACACAACAGTCAGGGGGCCCCATGTGATGATCCCTGTCCAACTAAGGACATGTCTGGTTTAATTTATCCTGTTTTGTTTTGTTTTGTTTTTTTTTACGTCGTGGGTGTGTGTGGGTGGGTGTGGGTGTGTTCTTACCTCAGGAACACATGGCACCAGAATGCACTATGGGAACTAGGCAAGTCAGTGGAAGCAGTGGATTCTACTGTGACACGTACTACTTCCCATAAGTGCTGTTGGATCCACTGTACATCCTTCCATGGGAACTGTATTCACTGATGGTTGTGGGGTCTTTATGCAGGATAATGCACCCTTTTACAAAGCATGAACCGGTTCAGGAATGGTTTCATGAAGGGAGCATGACTTAGGGGTATTAGCCTTCAAATTTCTCAGATGTCAATCCAATGGAACAGCTTTGGGATGTGCTGGGCCCAGAAGTTTAATACATGGAGGTCCCACCTTGCATCTTGGTGCCAAATACCACATCACTCTTTCAAGGGTACAGTGATATCTAACCCTATCTAACGGGTTGGGGCTGTTTAGGCAGTACACGGGGGACCAGCTCACTTTTAGGCATAATGTTATGCTTGATTAGTGCATGCACACACTGCCAGTTATATCTGAGAGATGTCACCTGACTGGTCAAGTTGCACCTGGAATCTGTGCTTTTTTATAAGCATTAATATGCTTCTGTTATAATTCTGCTGACCAATAGCATCAGAATTAGTTAATTTAAATTGCTTGGTGTCATGGCACAGACATAGATTTTAAGAGTTCATACAATGAACCAGTATATGTGAAACAGACCCTCAGCATGATGCTACCACCACCATGCTTGAAAATGGTACAGTGTTTTAAGCTTAGAAAGCCTCACCTCAACTCCTTCAAACATTGTTCCAGCTCCTTCTCTGTCTTGTCTAGCAATAAAACTTTTCTGCAGAATGCATTTGGTTTACCTTGTGGGAGTAAAGCCAAAGGAATTTATTCCTGATCATTATAACCAAATGTCTTCAGAATATTGACTATTTGGATCAGAGGTTTATAACAAAGACCGTTTTGTAATCCCAAACACATCAAAATGTGTTTTAGAATGGAAAATCCAGGTGAATATTAATCTTCTGGATAGCATTGACCTCAAAAATATAAAAATGTGTGGACAATGCTTAAGCTCTGGGTCTATTCTAGAACACCAAGCCATTTAAAAATGAACTACTAATTTTCCCTAGAAGAGTGGTCAACTATTGAGACTGACTTATACCAGAAGCCTCTTGATGGAGGCAAAAACTAAAAAGGGTATAAGAGCTACAGCGTCCTCAGGACCATTTATCCAAATATAAACTGGGGTTTACATATATATTTGAATTTGTGTCTCATATTTCTTTATCCACATGTAATTAATAGATGTTATGTCTGTGCTGTCTCACCTTTGTTATTTGTGCTCTCTGCAGTGAACAAGAACTCTGGATTTTCTGAAGTGGCTCTGGCCGGTTTGGCAAGCAAGGAGAACTTCAGCAGCGTCAGCCTGCGCAGCGTCAGCATCTCTGAGCAGATGTCTAACAACAGCGCCATGCCATACAAGAAGCTCATGCTGCTACAAGTCAAAGGTCAGTGAGGCGAGGGTGCAACTCTGTACGTACAAACAAACCTGCACTGATTACATCTGTTTGATGTGATGCTCAGGTTTATTACGCAGTCTGGAAAAGGGTAGGAAAAAACAAGTGAGGGAAAAACATGCATTCCCAGACTTTATTCCCTATCCAGGTGTCTAAAAGCTGTATCCACCGTTCCATCTGTCCATCTCTTTGGCCAACATCCATTTATCCATCTTTTTTTTCAGCATCCATCCATCTACCCATCTTTTTTTCCAGCATCCATCCATCTACCCATCTTTTTTTCCAGCATCCATCCATCTACCCTTCTTTCCTTCCAATCTGGGTGTTTTCCCGGTACGATTTTTCAAGCCTAAGGACTGTTGAAATATCGACCATAAATAAATTTACAGATTTTTTTTTCTTATTTATGCTTCACAAATAGGCCTGAAAGGACTGAGAACTCTGTACTCTGTAAAGTTGTGAATTCTCTCAAAAATAACAAAAACCTATGTGCTAACATCTCTTTTGGATATTTTTTTTCACCAAAAAGCATTGCAGCATCAGTTAGATGGAAAAAGGTAATTGGTGATGTAAACTCAATAGCATATGTTAAATTGAGTTTTTTAAGAGGATGAAAAAATAAATGGCCCCCGATTCTCTCAAAGCTCCAAGGATGCTCCTTTCCTGGGTGTCCTTCTCAGATGATATCTAAAAGGAGAGATGGGACTCGCGCTGTTTTGCTGTCTTTTTTTTTTTTTTCTATCTCCTTCACTGTTGGTAACAGCTGTGGCTTTAAATCATTCTCCCCAGGGCACCTCACACCATCTTAGGCTGATCTGCTCCTCCAAACCCTCTGTCCATAATCCGAAGCAAATCCAATGCAGCAGGGGTACTACTTTGTTAGGTTATCTCTCCCAGCCTAACAGTGCTAGCATTCACATTTAGGCCACATGCCCTGCTGACATCCATTAGTTAGACTTCCTAAAGTTTCATGCTTTAAATGATCATTAGGCAGATACATTTACTGTGCCCTCTCCATCATGGTTGGCACAATTTAGGTCTGATGTTCTCGTGTGATATCAAGACATGCCGACAGTGATAAGTAGAGTCGCCACTGGTGAGCTACTTGTTTGTGTGTGTTTGTGAAACCAGGTCGACGGCACGTCCAGGTCAGGCTGGTGGAGCCCAGAGTGTCCTCTCTGAACAGCGGAGACTGCTTCTTGCTCATCACCCCACACCATTGCTTCGTCTGGATCGGAGAGTTCGCCAACGTCATAGAGAAAAGGAAGGTAAGGCGCCAGAATGTAAAGCAGCATTTATATTGCTCTGCTGAGCTTCGAATGTATTAATAATAATCATCGTTGCATTCGTGTCTTTCCCTAAAGGCATCAGAGTTGGCCAACTTCATCCAGAGCAAGAGAGATTTGGGTTGTCGAGCAGATTATCTCCAGATGATAGATGAAGGCGCCGACACACACAGCCACGCTGTCCAGGAGTTCTGGATGTGTCTCGGAGGACAGTCAAGTTATCAGTGTGAGCATCGAAATGAGTCTAGCCATAGGAAACAATCCCTGCAGTGACAAAATGCGAGCTTGAAGCCCTTTGCTTTTCCTCATGCAGCAGCAGGAACCCCAGATGAAGACGAGCTATATGAAGCTGCGATCGTGGAGACAAACTGCATTTACCGCCTGATGGGTGACAAACTTGTCCCAGATGATGATTTCTGGGCCAGAATGCCTCGCTGTACACTCCTCAACCCCAAAGAGGTTAGATTAGGATACTAATTCACCCCCACACACCCCCCTCAGTATCTTCAACAACACTGTATCTACTGTGAATTACTTCCAGTTCCTAGGAACCACCATTTCTCTAAACCTGAGATGGTCCTCACACATAGACAATGCTCAGAGGAAGGCCCAGCAGAGACTGTACTTCCTGAGGCAACTCAAGGAGTACAACGTTCCACAGGAGCCGCTACAGAGCGCTGTCTGCTAAAACTGTTTCTCTGAGGAACCCTTGACAGTCAGAGTTCCAGACCAACACCGTGCATATTTAGACTGATCTCACATTATATTCTATTGTAAAGTCAAGTGTGTACATATTTACATTTAAAAGGATATTCTTTATTTCCACTGTTAAATCTGTACATAAATCTGAGAAAGGACCCAAGTGAGCTCCCGTAGTTTTAGTTTAAAATGTCTTAGTGTCACAACACAGAGCTCACCCTCTCTGTTTTTCTGATTCCTGTGCAGGTTTTGGTGTTTGACTTTGGCAGTGAAATGTATATCTGGCATGGGAAGGAAGTGACTCTGGCACAGAGGAAGGTTGCTTTCCAGCTGGCCAAGCACCTCTGGAACGGCACCTTCGACTATACAAACTGTGACATCAACCCACTGGACCCAGGAGAGTGCAATTCACTAATTCCAAAGTACGGAAACACACATTCACAGGATGTCCGTACCTATAAAGAATTCCCCTTTCCTTTGTCATGTAATATTAGAAATAGTCAAAACTACAGAGCTTTGAAGGATTTATTCACTCACTATATAGCAAGTAGCAAAAGTATTTACACCTCTTGACCTTTTTTTTATATTGTTACGTCACAACTCCACACTTCAGTGTTTTTGGGGATTTTATCTTATAAACTGACAAAGTAGTGCCTAGCTGTGAAGTGATACATGGTTTTCAAAACTTTTTTTAAATCTGAAAAGTGTGGTGTGCTTTTGTATTGAAGCCCTTTTAATCTGATGCTTCTAAATAATATACAGTGCAACCCACAGCCTTCAGAAGTCACTTACTAAATGGAGTCCACGTACGTGAAATGTAAACTCAGTATACAATTTAGGCCAAGAATATTCATACTACTGGAAGATTAATGTTTAAAGTCAATCTTGTAATTGTACTTGCATGTTTTTTTAGAACCGGAAGTAATGTTTTGGGGTGGTCCCACTGGACTCCCCACTTATGTCTGATGGTGTCTGTGGAGAGAGACACAATCAGACCTCAAACACTTGGATTCATCATCAAGATAAATTGTCAAAATACAACGAAATGTAAACTGGTCCCAAATTATAAGAAGCCTTAACTGCTGTAATGCCAAAAAATGTCCTCATTTGATTTCTTCAGAAGGGTTTAAATAATTTATATAATCATTTGTTATGAAAATGAAAACATATTACAAATTTTTCTATTGAAGCTACTTTTGCATGTTTTCATTTATTTCCTGGGAGATGCCTGTCCTACAAATAATTATAAATTGTAATCTGCCCAACCAGAGGTTTGGTAGAGAACATTAGTAAACAAATAGCTTCATGAAGACAAAGGAGCACAGCTGACTGGTCAGGGAGAAAGTTGCAGAGAATTTTACAGCAGGTGTAGGTAATCTAACAATATTGCAAGCTTGGAGCATCTCACAGAACTGTTCAATCCATCACCCGAAAAGGGAACGAGTCACACAACTACAAACCTACCAGGACCTGTTCATCCACCGGTTCTGACAAGCCTGGCAAAGAGAGCTTTAACCAAAGAAGCAGCCAAGAGTCCCACTGTAACTCTGGAGGAGCTGTAAAGATTCACATATGGAAGAATCTGTTGATGGGAGCACTCTGCACATGTGAGCATTATTGACTGAAAGACAGAATAACTTCAGTTCAATGTTTGCCACAACCAATGTAGGGTACACGTCCAAAATGGGGAAGAAGGTGCATGGGTCGGATGAGACCAAAACTAGACTTTTTGGCCCATTTTAAAAAACATTGTTTTGTGGAATAACACTGCACATCACCACAGTAACACATGGTAGTGGCTTCATGCTTTGATGATGCTTTTCCTGAGAAGTGACAGGGAAGGTGGATAGAGGTGAATACAGGTGAATCCTAGAAGAAAACCTGAGGTCCTCCTTCCCAGACAATTACCCTAAACATATAGTCAGAGCTACCATAGAATGGTTTAGACCAAAGCATATTTAAATGGTCAGGGTTGGTTGTAAGGTGGATGGAGCTTAATACAGTCTTAACGTCAAACTTTCAGCCATATCTCTAATGGAAGGCTTTAAATCAAAGCGTGTGTTACAATAGCTCAGTCAAAATCCAGACCTAAATCCAACTGAAAATCTGGGTCAGGAGTTGAAAAGTGGTTCTTCAGACTTTCTCTGTCCAGTCTGATTGAGCTTAAGCTATTTTGAAGATTTGAAGATGTAATTGGATGGATGGTGGCTAATAAAGCATTGATTTGTGAGGTCAGAATACAAATTCATGCCACATTTTTAGAGTTTACCAAGTAAAAACTGTTGAAAACCATTTATTTTCTAACCACCACTGTACAGTCATGCTTGTTGGTCCCCTAAAATCCCAATAAAAAATAAACTGCAGCTTATGGTTGTAATGTAAAAGAGTATCAGAAGTTTAAAAAGTGGATTTTCAGTGACTAAAATGAGGGACTTCTCATTGTGTACATGTGTAGAAAAGGCCAAGGTCGGCCTGACTGGGCAGTGTTCGGCAGGCTGACTCAACACAATGAGACCGCCCTGTTCAAGGAGAAGTTTCAGGACTGGAGTGACTCCAGGACAATCAATTCCACACCAACAAATGATCACATTGCTGACCACAAGGTATCGGATTTAACACATTAAAGTTCTCTTGCAAAAATGCACATCCTCTCTGTCGTCTTACCTTTTCTGCATCTTGCCCAGGAGCAGCCAACTTCTGATAACCCCCGTGCTTTCAATGCGTCCCTGATGCTGCCCCTCCATCAAGCAGTGGTCTGCACCATTTTAGACGGATTCAGTGTGGGCCGGGGCTATGGCCTTGTGGAGGCTGAGGACTGGCGAAGCTATGAGATTAGCACTCTGGCCGTTGAGGTGTGGCACATCCTGGAGTTTGACTTCAGCCGTTTGCCTCGCCAGAGCATCGGCCAGTTCCATGACGGTGACACCTATGTGGTCAAGTGGAAATATATGGTCAGCACTGCTGGTCAGTACTGCCTTCATTGATTATAAGCCATTTAAATCTGCACTCATATATTTTACATGGGGAATCAGTTTTTTCGGCCATCCCCAGACAAGGGCATTATTCAAAATAAATCCTGGGTCATGTTCACACACATCTCAGATTTAAGTGGTTCCTACAATTTTTTACCATCAGTTGGGAAGAGACAAAATCCAGAGCAGCAGAAGACCGCAGGAGCTGGCAAGGAGAAGTGCTGCTACTTCTTCTGGCAGGGCCGCAACTCCACCATCAGCGAGAAGGGAACATCGGCGCTCATGACGGTGGAGCTGGATGAGGAGCGGGGAGCACAGGTGAGTGTGTTTTCTGCTTTAACCTCTATTCTTAGTGAAATTTTTGCTTGAGCATGTTCGAATAAGCTTCACGCTAATGTTTACCCGCATGTTCCTCCAGGTTCAAGTCCTGCAGGGGAAGGAGCCGCCATGTTTCCTGCAATGTTTCAAAGGGGGAATGATTGTCCACTCAGGGAAAAGAGAAGAGGAGGAGGAATGCTCACAAAGTAAGGTTTAGTTATTTAATTTGAACATTTAATTTTTCTCATATAGGAGATCTTTTTTTCTATGTATTTCTATCACGTAATAAATATTTAAAACTCGCAGCAGTGACTGTAACCTTTTTCTCCCCCGTACTTCCCTCCCTCACAGATGAATGGCGACTTTACTGTGCGAGAGGTGAGATGGAGGTGGAAGGCCACCTGCTGGAGGTGGCCTGTCATTGCAGCAGTCTGCGCTCCAGAGTCTCCATGGTGCTGCTGGGTGTCAGCCAGGCCCTCATCTACTTGTGGCACGGCTGCAAATCCCAGACACACACTCGGGAGGTGGCTCGTATTGCCGCCAACAGACTCAAAGAACAGTGAGTGGAAATTCTGTTTTCCTCTAAACAGTTCTCAGGAAATGTTGAAATATGAACAGATCCAGTAGTGTAGCCTGTGCTTTTTGTGCAGTTGTCCTCTGGAAACGGGGCTGCACAGCAGCAGCAAAGTGACCATACGGGAGTGTGATGAAGGAACAGAGCCGACAGGGTTCTGGGAAGCCCTCGGCAGAAGGGACAGGAAAGCATATGATTGCATGCTTCAAGGTGAGTCAGCAAAAATTGTTGAAGGAATCAGATAATGGTGCTGTATTAAAATATTACTACAACCAAGGACGGTCATCAGGAGTGAATAAACCTAATCAGCAATAAGAGTTGTTTTTAACTAGATCAGCTTTCTTTGCAGCTCTGGACTGACTGACTGTTAAAGCACCCTTTTTTACTCAGTTTCAGCATTTATTCTTGTTAGTCAGTCAGCATATTACATCTTGACTGAATATGTCTTCACTCTCCCTTAGAATCTTCTCCAAATCCCTGAATGTGAGAAGATCTCTTGTCCACAGCCAGGGGACCTCAAGTATTTTATGTCAAATTAGGATTAGTTCAGGACTCTTCTAAATCCTTCCAAAAATATACTTTTCTTTTGTTGGTAAGGATGCTTTTTTTTGGTCAAAATTGAGTGGTATTTGGAACTGTATTTCATCCAATTTTATAAGATGCGTCTGATGAACAGTTTTCACAGATCATGGTGCTGCTTTTGTAACACTAAATATACCTTTTAAAATCATGACCGAAAGTTCAAATTTTGTTTCACGAGCCCTAGGGCTGCACAATATACTGGAAATATGTCATCATAGCAACATCAGTGTGTGCAATATTCATATTACAAAGGACTGTGTGCAGTGCATTAAGTGCTGGCTAATACACTGCCTGGCCAAAAAAAGTCGCCACCTGGATTTAACTAAGCAAATAGGTATGAGCCTCCCATTGGATAATTACTGCATGGGCGATTATGTTTCAGCTGGCAACAAGTTATTTAACCCCAACTGGTGCAATGAGTTGC
>JAHUTJ010050473.1:0-20500 GCA_036250325.1 Characodon lateralis
TAGTCTAAACGAGAAGACACAAAAGCATGAATGATCAGCTCAAGATCATCTTTGGAAACAAATCTTCTTAGTTTTGAAATATTCCTGAGCTGGAAAAAACAGTTCCTAGTGAGTTGCTTTGAATGATGCTCAAGTGACATCTCTCTATCAAAAATCATGCCCAGATTTCTTATGCTTGGTTTAGCAGACGAGCTCAAGTCACCCAAATACTGGTTGATTCCAGGAACGACATCGTCTGGAGCAATCACCAGCACCTCAGTCTTATCGGAGTTTAACTGCAGAGAGTTATCGCCAAGCCACTGTTTAATTTTCACAAGGCAGTCCAGTTTATGAATCTCAGTGGGCTTAAAGGAGCAATATAGCTGGATATCATCTGCATAAAGATGATAGGACACATCAGCAAATTCTTGAAAAATATTACCCAGGGGAAGAACATATAACAAAAATAGAATAGGTCCCAACACAGAACCCTGGGGCACTCCACACACCAAATCTGAGTCAGAAATAAACTGGTTAGCCGAGACACTAAAACTCCTACCGGACAAATAAGACGAGAACCATGCTAGTACAGATCCTGTTAGACCAACCAGATCATGCAATCTTCTCAACAGGATTTCATGAACTACAGTGTCAAATGCTGAAGAGAGGTCCAGCAAGAGCAAAACAGCGCATTTTACAGCATCTGCAGCCATCATAATGTCACTTGATACTTTAATCAGGGCAGTTTCCGTAGAATGGTGCTTACGGAAACCAGATTGAAAATGGTCAAAAATCTCAGAATTTTGTAAGAACACAATAAATTGTTCGGAGACCACCTTCTCCAAACGTTTGGACAAAAACGGAAGTTTTGAAATAGGCCAGAAATTACCTAACACAGTAGAGTACAAATTCTGTTTTTTAAGAAGAGGTTCCACGAAGGCATGCTTAAAAAAGCTGGGAAATACGCCAGAAGATAATGACAAATTTATTAACTTGGTTACCCAGGGGCCAATAACATCAAATACTTTTAAAAATAGTCCAAAAGGAAGAGCATCTGAAGGATAAGGAGAAGGCTTCATCTTGGCTACCCGGGCTAAGATATCAGGCTGAGATACTGGCTTAATCAGAATCAGAATCAGCTTGATAAAAGAGGACCAGTTATGACAGGCAGGTTTAACAGCAGCAGTGCTAAGCATAGACTGAGTTGGAGGTGAAAATGTAATATCCTGGCTTCTGGAGACAAAAAACCTGAAAAGTCCTCTACTGTCTGCTTTGCAAAAAACAGGGGTAACAGGAACAGTGGGGCACACAATAGAGCTGATGGTATCAAACAAAACCTGTGGTCTCCTCTTATTCAAAATTATCAGCTGGCGAAAATAATCAGATCTAGAGTTTTTAATGGTTTCATTTAAAGAAAACATAAGTTCCTTAAAGTGCAATCTGTGGACCTCAAGTTTATGGGAGTTCCAGAAATGCTCAGTTCTATGGCAAAAATGCTTTAGCTCCTGAATGGTGTCATTGATCCAAGGGCGTATGGTCTTCCTAGTCGCCAAATTAGATCTAACAGGAGCAACTTGATCCAAAATGGCCTCACAATGACTGTTAAAGGTAAGAAGAAAACTGGCTTAGGATCTGGAGAAAATAATACATCAAACAAAACACAACAATGATCACTTATAAGGACATCCTCCACAGATAGGTTGGCAATATTTAGGCCAAGAGAAAAAACTAAATCAAGGGTATGGCCTTTTTGGTAGGTGGGACCAGAGATATGTTGCACAAAATTAAACATTTCAGTCAATGTTAAAAATTCCAATGCTTCACTAGAAGCACTATTATCAATATGAATATTAAAATCACCAATTAATACAACATTATCCAACTTAATTATCGAGGATAAAAAGTCACTAAAATCCTTTAAAAAGACAGCTGCGTGGCCAGGAGGGCGATAGACCAGCACACAGTGGAAAGAGTCTTTGGAGCCCACTTTGACCATCATTAATTCAAACGAAGAAAAGGACTGCATATTCATCATCTTACAGGTGAAACTGTCTCTGAATACCACCACAATACCCCCTCCACGTCTCGGGCGGCGGGGTAACCCAAAGACTGAGCATACATTAGGACAGAGTTCATTTAGATGAATGAACCCCCCTTCTCTCTGCCAACTCTCCGTAAAAAACAAGAAATCAAGGTCTCGTCTGCTACAAAGTGCATTCAATAAAAATTATTTATTTGCAACTGAACAGACATTTAGAAGACCAATGCGAGGCGATGATGACGTCACAATCTTCGCATCAACATGACACAGCGGGATCGATCGAAGGCACGCGGCGCTGTCACGCAGTTTCCAGCTGGGTTGGAAAAAGAGCTGTTGTATGGCTGTGTCCCTGGAGCATCCCACCAGTCGCAATCCCAGCATTTCACTGGCTCCTGAGCATCAGCTGTGGGTCTCCCAGATGACAGGAGGAGAGGAATCCACCGCAGCCACCTGGCACGTTGGTAGGGACCGGGACTAAATAGTCGTAAAGCATGTCTGCATTTTACCTGGACGCCGGACCTGGAGCCACGTTTCCTGCGTTTCCTCCCAGGTTCCTGAAACAGCAACAAGTACTCAGGTGAGTTGGGCAAAACAACAAAATGAGGAGGAAAAGTTTGATTGTACTTTCCCCAATCACCAAAAAGAGATTCCATAGACTCCTTTATACCAAAAAGAGAGCTACGATCATAGAACAGTAGAGCAGAAACATATCCAGGTGAAAATCGTACTGATATAACCACAAATATTGCTGTAACAGTACATAAAAACCTGCAAAGGAGACGGGCAGCGGCAGTGGCGTGGCCAAACACAGGCGCCATCTTGCGTGAGCTCGTATCTTAAGAAAAAACAAATCTGAAACAATGTAAGAGAGGTTTTTTAAATGTACAAAAGTCGAGTGAATGATAGGCTGGGATAAATGTATGCATGGAACAGTTCTAATGAAGAAAAGGTGGTTGTGGGAGAGAGAGAGGGGGCACATCTGATGAAGGAAGCATGCATTTAGCCAATTACTTGCTTTATTACATCATTACTAAAATCTCTATGGTAGATAGCTCCAGCCGTATCTACTTGTTTATCCCCTTGGCATCAGGTATAATTATCAGGGAATTCAAACCAGTACAAACCCGTGGCCATCGACAAAACATATCACCTTAGCCATCACTTCACAAAAATATGTACGTTCTTTTAAACCACCTATAACAATATGGGCCTTTTCGATGGATACCGTGATAAAAAAATAGCTTTTCTTACTTTGAAAATAAAAATAATGTGTGTCTCCCTTCTTTTCTTTTTGTAGAAGTCGAGAAAATAACTTAAGCCAGAGTATGGTTATCTGTCCTTGCTAGTGAGTCAGCTATTTTCCTGAACTTTATCTTAGCACAGGCAATGTAAGAATCTGATACAGTGTAAAGGCAACATAAAAGGCTGCCTTTGTGTGGCCATTTCAGTTGTATGTCAACAGCTTGTGCATGCTCAAACAAACATTAGGATAACAAGGGACGCAAAGGCAGAAGAGAACTGTACCTACAGGGACTATGATGGTAGCAAAACTGGAGTCATATGTGGCCAGCTGCCTGCCTGACCAGGAATGTTGGGAGTAACGGCGTTACAAAATAACGGCATTAGTAACTGCGTTACTTTTTTGGTAACGGAGTAATCTAACTAATTACTTTTATCATTTCTGTAATGTCGTTATTATGTTTACAATGTAACGCGATGCGTTACTACAACTCAATAAGTGGTGTTTAATAAGAGCGCAGTCTGCTGCAGCGGAGAGATCTGCTTTTCTCCTGCAGCTGCAGTGAGTGTTTTTTTTAAAGCTCTTCAAGGAAAAAGCAGGAGGTGCGGGAGGGGGGCACGGACAAATAGCTACATATGTGACACCGATTGGCTGAGAAGACACCAGGTAGGTGGGTTTTCACCACACAGACAGAGTAAACCAACAGCAAGAGAGAGACATCACGATTGTAAATTCAAAGACATTGTTCGAAAGTTGGAAGTCTAGGCAATATTTTACGTTCACTGAAGTTAAAGGCAAAAATGCGCATGTGATTTGCAAGTTATGTCCGGGAACAAAATAAATTATCCACGTCTGTGACCAGCAACTCCAATCTTATGGTGTGTTCAGACTGACCGTGAATGATGCAATAGGAGCGAGTGATTTACATGTTAACCCTATGTAGAAGTGCTTTCAGAAGCAAAGCGATGCGAAGGACGTGATGTGAAAGAAATGATTAGGGTGAATAGAGTGAAGCAAGAGTGAAGCGAAACCTCCGATGGACGCGAAGCAAATGTTGCTGGAGTTGAAAATCTGAACTTTTCTGTCAATTCACTTTGCGAATCAGTCAGTGCAGTCTCTGCAAAGAAATAAGGGAAAGCAATACCTACAATATGGAAACATCACATATATAAAAAATACAGAAACATTCATGTACACATAGGATGAGGAAGGTTTGCTCTTAGAGGTTTTTGGGTGCATTTGAAAAAAGCCGTTGAAATTTAGTCCTGATAATGACTGCTCAATAAGGCAAGCATGAAGTTGTGAAGTTCACACACAGCTTTCTATTGTGCTGAGATTTATTTATTCACCGAAGACAGATGGACAGGCATTCTGCAGCGGGGATACAGCGCCTGTAGTAGGTATTCGTGCCCCAACGCGGAGCACCAGGTCCTCAAACTGGGTCCTGGATAGGCAGAAGTACTGCTGAAAAGCGACAGTCATCCAGATGCTGCTTTGTGGAGTAGGTGGTGGTACTTTCCAAACCAGGTTCCGTCTTTGGAGAATCTGCTGAACCCAGAGGCGTGGATGACGACGATGTTCTGCTTTCCATAATTAAAGCGCCGTGATTTTCTCCGTAAAATCCAGGTTCCCTATGTTGAGTTGAAACCAGCAAGCAGCAGATGGAAGCTCCTCCTATTTCATGATGCAGTGAAGGGAGTGGAGCAAGCGCAGCATCGGCCACGCGAATTGCTGGCGAAATGTCAGGCGAGTGACAGCACACGAATGAGGCGAAAAATTCGCTGAAATCGAGGGTGGTCTGAACGCACCATCATGAAGCACCTCACATCATCTCTAGGGTGACCAAATGTCTGTATTTGTGCGGGACTGTGCAGCATCTTTCACTCCTGTCCCGGTGTCCCTCAAACAGAAACAATGTCCCACATTTGACTGGGTCAAATTCTGATAAGTGAAAAAAACTTTTCCACTGGATCTTTTCTGAAATGTAAAGAAAGCCGAGCTGCAGTCATCATCACAGAGCCGCATCGGCTGTCAATCGAAATATGTAGCAGCGTCCCATGTCATGACCAACCTACGCGCCATGATGCTAGTAAAATAAATCAAGAAAAGGCTTTTCTTGTATAGCTTACATTAATAGGGTATATAGAATATAATGGAAATTATGTCATGCAAAAGAAAACGGATTGTTATAAAGTTTACCAAAGTTATTATTAATTTGACACGGAGGGGAGCATGATGTGTTGAGACACTGTAAGACTCGCACAAGAAATGCACAGCTGAAAAATCCACCTGCTGATCTAAGGACTCCTTTTTATTCAAGCCAAGAGATGACTCCCAGACAGACAAGGTAACAGCAGCCGAGATTACCAGAGTTAAACTTTAAAAGATTGTAAAGTTTTTATTTTTCAAACTTGTGCTGATTCATTGTTGTACACTAACAGGCAAAGCAGAGATTGATGAATGTAATGTGAGATCTTAGTTAAATAAAAATTTATGTCATCATAGTGTTGGTAATGTAACTGAGTTACTAACTCAGTTACTTTTTGGGACAAGTAACTAATAACTATAACTAGTTACTTTTTAAAGTAACGATCCCAACACTGCTGACCAGAAGAGAGCAATGGTGCATTATTTCTACTGAGCTTTACCTAATTCTAGTGCTTCCATCTTGCTTTAAAGTGAATAAATAAATTATTCTAATTTGTCTCAAATAATATAAGTCGACATTATGTTTGATAATGTTGAAAAAAAAAAAACGTTTTACACAAAACCAAGAGAAAGCAGTGCCAACCCTGACTGCATGCTACTGGTTGTGAAAAACCCCCGCAGTTCAACAGACAGGATGATATATGATGTTGAATTCACAACAACGAGATGAGATTTAAATAATATTTTTGAGGAATCCTAATCCACTTTTTTCACAAATTTCATTAAATGTCTTTTAAAGAGTCTGTTATTAGTATAATAATTCGACCCAGGACTGGCTAGCCCATTCCTCAAAGTTTTTGTGCTTGTCTAATTTATAGGCAGGCCTAAATTATGTTTTCAAAAATGGAAAAAAGCTTCGGGAATTTAAAATATTTAAGACATCTTTGTTCTGCTTTCAATTATTCAGTTCAAGCTGCCCTAGGGCCTTATCTTCAAAAGGTTTGCGCGTACCAAACCACCCGCAAACTGGGTTGCGTACACAAAGCTGATCTAGAAACCAGATGCAAATCAAACTGTTATAAAATAATTAAAATAGATGAGAATAGAGGAATCTATGTAGAATTATCTAAGGTCTGATTTGCAGTCAATTACAAACAGAAGCCGTGACATATCTCTAATGATAAATCTCCATGCAACACTATTTGTCTTGCGTCTGGATCATGTCAGCGCACCATTAGTTAGTGAGCTCATCTGCTGTTAAGGCGCGCACAAACCTGATCATGGCAAAGTGTGCATATAACTGATCCTCCGCCAGAGAAGTACGCATAGTCTGCTAACTGTATTTGCAGTTGGCGGCTTTTCCATGTGGTGAGAAAGAGTGTGTGCCTTAACCTTGTCACTAAACAAAACAAATCGCATTACTGACAGTAACATTGTTTCATTGCAGAGCAATTGGAGCTGGATCAGTTTGATTATGTTGTTTAAATGTGAACATGTGCCAGGGGAGGGTTTATACAGGGAAAACGTATTTTGTGTCCCCAAACAACAATTCAAACAATCAAACAGTTGTATATTGTTAAAATATTTGCAAAACAAACAAAACAATTTCAGTAAAATCACTGGAAAATAATTTATTTAAATCTAAATGTTCAATTCAAAATCGTCGGAGGACAGTTATACGTATAGTTATAGTTATAACATACAAATAGTCAACTCTTACCACAAACTAAACTTATGTTGCTAATATTACGTTCATGCTTAAATATTGCGGCTGTTTGTCTGATGAAGTCCGAACTCTGACTGACAGTCCGAAAATAATTAAAAGTTCAAGGGAGCCAAACCTGTAATAAATTAATTAACAGATATGTTATGATTGGCCAATTTCTATGCTGCAACTGCTGCGAGTAACGTGGAGTAACAGTTAAGGAGCTGTGCGCGCCCCTGTGGTGCTGTCAGATTGTGCGCACCGATGGTGGGGGATTCACGTCACTTTGGGCACAGCTCTGCATTCCTGCTCAAAGGCCTATAATACATCATTCTGATTAAAGACGAAATAGGATCTAGTCTCTGCCCTCAGAACAACGTCAAACTCAGCTTCTGCATGTACAATCATGCACATGCAGAACTGTAACAGTTCAGAAAAGTAGGAGCAGACTGGAAGAGAAGGGAACAAATCAGCAACTGGATCATTTATAATTATGCAGCTCAACAACCCCTGCATGTTTCAAGCGCCACAGCTTTTGTCCACTTTTTCTCTAATTCCGCGGATGGCTGTAGCAGCCAGCCAGTAGCAGATACAATTTCCTCATGTAAATAGGGCGGTCTGCACCTTTTTTTGCACATTTTATCCATCTACAAAGGTTGCGAGTGTAACAGATAACATGCCTACTTTTTGCACGTGCACTTTATTTTTTTGCACAAGCAATTTAGCACCCCTTATTTGGAATCTGTTGAGGTAGGAAAAATTCACTGGCCATCTGTTAATTCTTTCATTACTCTCACCTCTCATCGACTCTTTACTTGGCACCCCAAAGGACAATATTCAGTCAGAGATTAGTTGTACGTTTCCACAAGTTTATTAAAACCAATCAAAATTCAGAGAGGGAGACATCACACTTACACTGCTACCTGGAAATCTCTGTGTGTTGTCTGACTGGGGCTGCGTTCCATTCCGTTTTATACCCCACCCTTGCAGTGCTGCACCTTTTTTCAGTTGCATACACAATCACTCTATCTGTGGATGTCTCCCCAGCAACAGCATAAAAAAAACACACATACATTTAATCATTTAGTTAAAGAATTGTTTTGCACACATCTTCTAGAAGTTTCTGGGTGGAATAGTTATCAGAAGTTTCGGTCAGCACAGAGAGGAGTGGCACACCGCCCCACAAACACTCCTGGCTCCTCATGGAACAGACAGAAAACACCTGCAAGCCTTAACCTTTAATAATGCACACTCATTATGTTATGATACTAGAAGCTAATGTTAAGGTTTTCTCTAACTATCAAAAGCATAACTAAAACTCCTAATTAAAATCAATCTATATATATATATATATATATATATATATTTATATATATAATATAATATATCTTAGTCTTAGCTACTAATAATAATACATTTATATTTCTACAAATCTTTGAAGATCAGGCCCCTAGGATTTTAGATTTTGACCCAGAGAGAAATAAATGCAACCCAGATAAAAACGACAAAATAGAACTTTAGGGCAGTGACAATAGGAAGTTTTGAAGATTTAGCATTATTAGTGGCTAACACCCAGTTATGGTAAGTTTCTTCCAGTTCTTACTCTGACCATTTATTTTTGTCTAAAAAGAATCCAAAGTGGTGCCACATAAACAATTTAAAAGAGGTGGAAGCTTATCAAAGTATTGCATGAGCAGAAACGATCAACTCAACAGGGAAAGAACTACATCCATACCTTCTTAAAAATAAGAGTGTCATACCAGATAAAGCACTCAGTCAAATGCTGACAGCCTTCCCGAGAAAGACTTCACGTCCATGAAAAATATTGTGGCAGTTTAATATCATACTATGCTGCAATCTTCACTCCACAGTGTTTTTGCCAGTGGAGCGCCGCTTTGACCTCCATATGTAGGTGTGAGCAGCTAGGTGGAGTTTGGTCACAGTTGACATTTTTTTAACTTTACTGTGGTGCACTGCAAAGGATCTTGTTGCAACCCCTAACTCAGAGCTGTGTCTTCATGCACCATTGAAGGACATGGATATGCCATAATGTGATGTGGGTATTGAACATTCACCACTTGGCTGCTGTGACTGTTCAATCTGCCAATGGTTCCTCTTACCTGCTAGGAGGAATTTGTTTTGGTGTTTAATAAGGCTTATCAAAACATTATGCTGTATTTAACATTATTTATTAGATTTTATCAGGCATTGTAAAGTTTGTGAATTAGGACCATTTTGACTCTGCATACGAACACCACCATACGAACAGAAACAGCCTCCTCCAAAAAAACTCCCAGCAGAACAGAAAACCTATTGTCACAAATTTCAATACTGTGGCAATAATGGAGTTTAGACAAAAATTCAGAATGAAAGACTCACCTTCACCGCCTCCACCTTCCAATGATTCTTCTGAGCGTCTCCCGGCCTCCAATCAGCATCCTGTCCGCCTGATTCTCCGTCCAATCACCTTCCGACCCCTTGTTTTTAAAGGACCTTCAGCGGTACTCATCCTCGCCTGTCAGCTGAGCTCATCACTCCTCCACCCCACCTCCACCATTTCCCTTCACATCTACTCCTGGCTTCCTCGCTCCCTGGCCACTGACCCACCACCAGTGTTGGATCCGGGGGACAACATCTATTAATAAGCCTTACGAATGTTCATCTTAGCTCATGTCATTCTCAGCATTCATGTCTTCCTCCAAGGTCCAAGCGCCAAAGAAATAACCATGTAATTTCACATCATTAAAACTTTTCTAATTCCCATCCCTTTCTTTGTGAGTCTTTTCAGATTGAATAAGGATGTAAACGGTGGGCCATTAAGGTTATTTTCGGTAAGAACAGTTATACTAACAAGTACTTACCCATGGCATCATACATCATACTGAGGCATCATTGTTATAAAAAAACATCACTATTTTATGGCCTATGATAAATATTACATTTTAGGATGAATAATTCTGAAAGAGGCCAGAATTCTTACCTTACTGGGATTTGGACATGTATATGGAAAGGAGAAAGGTGCTACTATGGCTCAGTGGGTAGTAGTTGTCTTGTCTTCCAAAATTTATGGAGCAAGACACTTAACCCCAAGTTGTATGAATCTGTGGCTCTAGTGTAAAGTAAAAGATATGACTAGAAAGAGGCTATATAAATTCAGTCCATTTACTATTTGCAGAATACATTCAATTTACAAACTATACAAATATATGCTGGTTTTTACAGACAAACTGCTTGCTATAAAAACCTAATAAGCAACTAGACCTTGGCAGCTTTAACTGCAATACATTTAAGCCCAAGCAAAAAGGAAATAGAAAACCTCAGTAATTCTTTTGATCTTTTGCTAACCTGTTGTGAACTCCAACACTTCACTTGAATTAAACTTGTTCCCCATTAGTTTTTCAGAAGCAACACAACAGCGCTGCTTTATTGTGTGAAGGTGCCAGTTGATTTTGTGTGTATGTGTGTATGCCCCCACCTTTTCTGATCATTGCTGATCGATCGGGTGCAATGAGAGAAAGGGTGGGAGCGGTGGTGTATTGAAGCTCAGCTGTTTGTGAGCTTAGCAGCGGTAGGTGTTTGGCGTGAAAGTAAAAACGGGGAGAGGGGCCATTAAACACCAACCAGAGGAGTGTCTACATGTAATGGCTATTGAACAGGCTCGCTCAAAACGAGAGGTAATCAAAGAAGAGTGCAATTACACCCTCCTCTGTGCCTTTTCAAAGCCAGGCCATTGTGCTCCGAGCTATCCATATGTAATGACACAGGTAAAGAATCAAGTGAAGCTGAGGGCAAGAAGTTGCCAAGCAGGGATGTAATTATGCACCAATTAAAGGGTGGCGATTGCAGTTTAGCCTCACAACATGAGAATATTTGAATGAATGCAGGGAAAAAAGAAAAACATCAAGGAAACTGAAATCAGAAGTTAAGCGTGATGTTGAGAGCAAACATAATGAAATTCCTTTATTGGCAGTCTTTCATTATTCACTTCAAATTAATATAATTTCTACTACACATGCTAACATTTGTTTCAAGCAATCTTGATAAGGGCTAGGCAAACCAAAGGAAAGACAGAACAATTTAAACTCCCCACTATCTCAGGGGAATGTTCAAACAGAGTAAACAGGTCAGTCCAGTTACATAAATTATTATTATAAGCTGATGAAAAAGTTTTACCATCACTTGGAACTTTCTGTTGTTGATTACACTACTATCAGTAACTTTTAGTAGTACAATCACATCATGGAGTTGCAGTGTATCTCATGTATTCTTAGAGTCTTTACACTGGGAGTGATTTACATGTTAATTAAAGGCTCGTTCAAGAGCAAAGCGACATAGAGAACGCAACGTGGACGCGGGATTAGCGCGAATAGAGCAAAGTGAAACCCGCGATGGACGCGAAGCATGCAGTGCGAACTGCGCAATTTGGGCAAACTGAGCGGAGCAAAACCTGCGATGGACGTGAAGCAAATTTTGCTGGAGTTGAAAATCTGGTCTTTTTTGTCAATTAGCATCACATCTATGGCCCTCTTTTCAGCACAAAAGCTGTCATACAAGTATGAACCTCTCAGCAGCTACTCAGGATACATCTATGTTCATGTAGGAAATATTTTATTCATAAGTAATTAATTTTCAGATGCATATGTCAGCAAGCCCAATTACTAGGTCACTGATTAGCCGTTATTAAATAATAATTGCCTGGTGTATTTTGGTGGTGGTCGTCCAAATATTCCTTTTTTTAGTCAACAGATATTTTTTTGAAAAATCACAAAAGACTGCAACACCACACTACATACATAAAGCACCACTAACTCTTAGTCATGACACTGTCATGACACTGTCGGCTATATCAATCCAGCTGTCAGCTGTGACTCACCAATCTTCTGTAGCTCTGCTAAGAACAGAGTAAAATGGTGGATTTTAATATCGTATATATGAACTAAATATGTGGAGTTTGCTAAACTCTGCTGGGACTTTAACTATACATTTGTGCTTTGGTCAGACTAAACTGAGGTCAAGCTGTTCAGCAATAAACACTCCAGGAAGGTCTGACATTTAACAAAGGATAAAAATATGGAAAAGCGGCTTATGTAAGTAATGTATGGAGGAGGATCAGGGATGCTGTGGATCTTTTTTTTTTCTTCTAACTATCTGGCATCTCAGTTCCCACACATAAATAGAAAAGCGGTGGGCAACAGTTGTGCCACTGGCTTTACAATAGAAAAACAGGTCAGGGAATTGATCTTGTTCTAGTGAGTTCTGCATGATGTCTTCGCAAAAAAAACTTGACAAAAATATGTCATGTGGCCCAGAAGGATTAATTACAGGAATAATTAAAAAGGAAAAGGTTTTTCTCTATTACTTCTGCATCCACTATGTTTGTGGCTAAAGAGAAAACAACTGTGACCTCATAAAAAGTTGGTGTAAATTGCTTCCATCTGCAGGCCTTGGTGGACAGGATTGCTTCTGTAGGTTTTTTAACACTTTGTAAATCGTGGTTAAAAACTAAATAATGGGAGTAAAAAAGCATAAAATGGAGACTTGTTTTATTGTTCACAATGACATAAACACTCTGACCTCATAAGGAACATGTACCTCTGAACAAAACTGAAAGGTAAAAGAATTATTTACTCTGTATTACAACTAAACAGGAAGTATACGATCAATGTTAACAAACCCATATAGGACTTGCATGTGAGGGTAACTGCTGTGCGATACTCGGAAAAAGTAACAAGTCTCTTGACAGCATGATAAAGCTCTTCTACAGTCTGTAGCAGTAATCCTTTCTATAAAGACTTAGCAGTGGGCAACAAGAGAAGAACAGAGAAGTCTTAAGCATGTAGAAAAAGGGCATTTTCTTCAACTAGTGTGTTTCGGCAACAGCGAGCTCTCTTATCAGAGAGTGTCAGAGAGAGCGAGGAGCTCAGCTAATCCAAAACAGCTCTTCTCAGCTAATCTCAAATGAGATGGAAATCCAGACGATTCACTAGGCCAAAAAACATGCTGCCTCTGTCATGTAAGAGCTCGCCTTGAGGGGGGTTAGAGCTGAAATCATTTGCAAATATAGTGAGCAGCAAGGATATGAAGCAAATTTTAAAATATAAACTTAAATAAGTCAACAGTTATAATGCCATTGGATATTATAGTGGGATTTTCTATAATTAGCTTTTATTGTATATTTATTCTCTTTTTCTTGATGATCTTTTCTTTAAGAATTTTAGTTTTAGAAGAAAAATGTTGAACAAGCATTCAGACCATCCCTTGGCACTGAACTGAACACAATTACATTTAACCTCTAATGAATGTACCTCATAGTAGTTTGAGTTTGTATTTGTAAAATTAGTTAAAAAGCAGTCCGGTCTCTCAGAAGCAAAGCAATAAACATCCCCACATGGTTGATTATCAAAACACTGTCATTCTGTTGGAACAATGTCTTCATTGAGGCGCAGAATGAAGCTTTGCTACCACAAATCTACTGCAGCAAAGAACATATCCAGAGTAACAGAGCAACACTTGTATTGCCCCAGCCATGGACTAAAACATGGACTCTGAAATTTACACAAAGATGCTGGTAAGAACCTATCTACACCTTAAAAAACTGTTTTTAACCTACTTTAAGCCCAGCCCAGGAAGAAGGAGTCAGCTGGAATCTCCATGATGTCATGCAGCCACAATCAAAAACACTTTCTCCACTGCATCTTGTTCTCTACCATGCGACTCTGCCAAAGGTGGCAGACAGGGGAGGCAAATGCACGTGAACTTTCTGGCAAGCTGGACTAATTCCTCAAATTTGGTTGACTACTATCGGATGTTTAAGTACTCGCCAATCGAGAGCAACCACAAAGTTAGGTATGATCTGCTGTTCAATTAATCCAGTGTTCCTGAAAAAAGGTAAGACAAGCATGTCTTGAAACTTTACTTTCTCAGCTTATGCAGAAAAGCAACCTGTGCCAGAGAGGCCCTAAAGAGACATTGTCTCTAACTGGAGCGGTTTTTCCTCACAGCCTGAAAACAAAGGTTTGCCAAACTGTTGCAAGCCGACCCAGCATAATCGACCCCCATAACAGAGAATAGATCAAACGTTTCTTTGTGCATGCCCACCACATTGCCCAGAACGAAGCAACTCTGCCACTTAACCAGCGCCCTTTGAACCTCCTGCTTCATAACAGTTCACATAAGAGGTGGTGTTTGGAAAGAGAACAGTAGTTTAAGATGAAATATTCTAAATACAGTTTATTTCATGATGTTTTGCTTTGTTTGTGGTGCTAAACCATTCGAATGTTACCAGGCTCTCAGCCTCAATACTAGTTATTTGTTCTATGTTTATTTAATGGGTGGTTTTAAACACAGATCTGCTAACAAGCCATACGTATCTTAATCTTTCTATTATTGGTATTTTAAGTGCATGTGAACTAAAGGGGCTGGTAAATAAGCTACTTGCCTTGTTAGAACACTGTAAAGCCACCTTTTGATGCTATTATAGCTCCAAGTCTTTTAAGGTATGTATCTAAAAGTTTTGCACATCTATAGACTGGCATTTTTGCCTATTCTTCTTTACAAAACACGACAGTACAGAGTGGTACAGAGTGTTAATTGGAGTTTTGTCTGGACTTTGGCCATTCTGACACATACATATGCTTTGATCTAAACCATTCCATTGTTGCTGCAGTCTCCAGTCTTTTGCAGACTCCAAAGAGTTTTCTTTTAGTATTGCCCTGTATTTAGCTCCATCCCACTCTGAGAGCCTTCCTGCTCCTGTGGAACAAAGGCATCCTAATAGCAAAAAGCTGCCACCAACATCTGGTTTTGTCAACATCTGGTTTCATACATGGCTTGTGGCAAACTGCGAAGAGCACTTCTTTTGACTTTCTTTCATCAATGGCTTTCTTTTTGCCACTCTTCCATAAAGGCCAGATTTGTGGAGTGCATGAAAATCAGGCTTTATGTAATAAGATTCCCGATATAACGCATAAACAAAAAAAAAAACAAACAAAAAAAAAACCCCAGAAAGCAAAGTGTACAGGAGTTAAATTCCTTGTTTGTTTGTACAAACTTGGCAATAAAGTTGATTCTGATTCAACAGTTAATCTCAGCAGCTCCTTCAGAGTTACTATGGGCTTCGTGGTTGCTTCTGTTAGTAATGCTCTCCTTGCCTGCCCTGTCAGTTTAGGTGGATGACCATGTCTTCGTAATTGCCATTTGTGTCATATTCTTATTGTTTTTTGTGATAGTGGAGTGCCCTGTCTTGGCATTTCAGGCATACTATATGAAGAAACCAGTTACCAAGATGTGCTAGGACTGTTTTGCTCTACAAAAACATATCTAAAGATGGAATTCTAATTGTGTGATTGACTTTATTTAATTCAGACTCTGTATGTCATCAAAATAGACAGACCACAAACCTGGGTTTGTAAAATCTTTGACCATTTGGATTGTGTATGGGTGGCTGGATGTTTGTGTGTGTTCTAGCATTTGTTACAGTGTAAGGCCTATTTTTTCAACATATACTATGTTGTGAAGACCCACTGCTACTTATGGGGCTCAAAGCCTGGGCCACATTAGAAGAAGCACAGTGTTTGGGTTAGGGGTCAGGCTTAGAATAATGTATGAATTGAGTTAGGCTGGGTTTAGGGTTAGCCTAAAGTCTTTTTGACATATTAGTCTATTATAATATAAAAAAGAAGACAATTATTATACACTTATTTTTTAGACCGGAAATGCTTTTTCACTGGTATTTTTGACTCACTTGTGGAAACATGTGAACCTGTGCCCTGTACTTTTATCTTTTGCACAAACATTGGCCTATAGCTATTAAGCTCCATTCAATGGCAGATGAAAGGATGCTTTTAAAGATATATCAGTATGGTAAGTAGAGGCAAAGATGGAAAGTGCTCGCAAAGGTCTGCAACATGTATCAGCCCAGTTTACACAGCTACAATGTTAGGACAAAGCTCTCTTTATCCTCAAGGAATTTGCATAGACTTGTAGCCCTGGGCCAGCTGTTTGCACCCTTGCCCTCATTATACCTATAATACCCTCTCTGTCTCTGAGGGTAGATTTGACAATTTTGAAGAAACCCCAAGGTTATATTTCTTGTTATACTTTTCTTTCGCATGTATGATGGTGTATTTATTGTTGTCTCTCAGGAAAACCAAGTGCCAGTCCTCCAAGTGTTTCCTGGAAGGAGCTATTGAGCTACATACTCTTCCAAGTTTTTATCTACTAAAACAGACTTTATAAGCTTAAAAGTACTCAAAGATAGAGATGTGGAAGTTAAAAACATTGCTCTACATTCTGGGGAGAAGAATAAATTGGAAGCCAGAAGGTTGCTGATCATATTGGTTTCTTAGACATCCTTGTAGCCAAAGGGTTAAAGAGTTGTGACACAAAATACCAAGTGACACATGTTAGTAAATAAAGTGGTGCCCATCCTACATTTAAGACCATTCGTATATGCACATTGAGGCCAAATATACACACACTATGACCAAAGAGACTCTGACCCCTTTCAACCAACAGTGGTTACAGAAATCCAGGACTTTGTATGGTAAAACAGGTCTTGAATTGCAGCTGTCCAAAGGCTCAAGTAGTTGACCTCTCGACTTTTAGTAATTTGGAAGGGCACAACTTGGGGAGGAAGTAGGCTTAAATCTTGGAACAAGTTTTGATTTAAAACCTCCAGAGAGCTTTTTATCTATATAAAAACCACAAAACATAGCTCAAAGCTCCATCTGAGCTTCAATCAGAAATCAGACTGCTTTCTGATAGGTCTTTTATGAGCAACTTTGAGCAATTTGAAGTGCTTAAAACAGTTTACTATATGTAAAAAATTTGAAAAAGACAAAGTTTTTCTTTGAAATTTGCTGGCTTTATCTTTCTGCAAGTTAATTTAAGTATTTCAGTGTGCATGTTTTCCTCTTTAAGGATAACTTGGTTTTAACCAAGTAAGTGTTTCAAATAAAGAATTATTGAGAAAAAAGGAATTCCAACAAAAATTCTTTTGAGGAAATGCAAAACATGCCTAAGGATACAAATATGGACAACTGAAAAAGGTAATATTTAGAAATGCAAAAGGTTTGTAAAGCTGGAGAGATACCATTGCAGATGCTTCTTAATGGACTTGGCTGGCCCCAAGTCTGGAAACCAATGTTGTAATTTTTGATTCAATACATAGTATTTATAGCTAGATGTAATAACAATTAGATTAGATATTTCTCTGTTAAGCTTGTCAGCAACTGTGGAGAGTTGGTGAAAGAAATGAGTGGAGAAATGTGGGGAGGCCAGGAACAAGCCAACCCTTGGAGGTCAGTACAAATTCTCCTGTCCTCCCCATACCGTGTGTTAGACAAAACACTGTTCAACAGGAGATGCAAAGATATGAGTAGGACCTTGAAACCCCAAACCAAAATTTTGTTTGTCAACATATCAGCATAATTAATTTCAACTTTAAAATTATTTGTCTTTGGAACTTGTAACATAGGGCTGCATGGTGGTGCAGTTGGTAGCACTGTTGCTTTGCAGCAAGAAGGTCCTCCCAGGGAGTTTGCATGTTCTCCCCGTGCATGCATGGGTTTTCTCCGGGTACTCCGCCTTCCTCCCACAGTCCAAAAACATGACTGTGAGGTAAATTGGTCTATCTACATTGCCCTTAGGTGTGACTGACCTTAGGTGTGTGCATGGTTGTTTGTCCTGTGCGTGTCTGTACACCCTGGACTGGCGACCTGTCCAGGGTGTACCCCGCCTCCCGCCCATAGACTGCTGGAGATAGGCACCAGCTTCCCTGGCAATGATCTGTTAAAGCAGAAAGATTAATTGATGTCAACTAATGGGCAGACTATGTCAATTTCTGTTCTGTGCTCTTCCACAGAAACACCAGTTTTGTTTTCTCCCTTTTCCGTTAGCTTTATATATTTTCTCTAGAAATGGTGCACTTTTTGTGAATGGTGTAACTCCCTTAAAACAACACACCAGTAGGATATACACTGCCTGGCCAAAAAAAAGTCGCCACTTGGGTTTAACTAAGCAACTAGGTACGAGCCTCCCATTGGATTATTATTGCATGGGCGATTATGTTTCAGCTGGCAACAAGTTATTTAACCCCAACTGGTGCAATGAGTTGCTTCTCATTTCTTAAACAACCATGTCGAAAGACACATCCAGTGGTTGTGGAAAAGATGTCGGTCTATTTCAGAAGGGTCAAATCACTGGCATGCATCAAGCAGAGAAAACATCTAAGGAGATTACAGAAACTACCAAAATTGGGTCAAGAACTGTCCAATGCATTATTAAAAACTGGATGATACTGGAAGAAATGTGGCCAGAAAAAAATCATGAACGATTGTAATCGCCGATCACTTAAATGTTTGGTGAAATCAAATCGAAGAAAAACAACAGTAGAACTCCGGGCTATGTTTAATAGTGAATGTAAGAGCAATTCCACACACACAATGCAAAGAGAACTCAAGAGATTGGGACTGAACAGCTGTGTAGCCTTAAGAAAACCACTGATCAATGAGGCTGACTGGAAAAAAGGCTTCAATTTGCTAGGGAGCATAAAGATTGGAATCTGGACCAATGGAAGAAGGTCATATGGTCTGATGAGTCCAGATTTACCCTGTTCCAGAGTGATGAGCACATCAGGGTAAGAAGAGAGGGAGGTGAAGTGATGTACCCATCATGCCTTGTGCCTACTGTACAAGCCTGTGGGAGCAGTGCTATGGTCAGGGGTTGCTGCAGTTGGTCAGGTGTGGGTTCAGCAACAGTAAGTGTTCAAAGAATGAGGTCAGCTTCAGAATCTTTGGGATGTGCTGGAAAAGGCTTTGCGACTTTGCTATCATCAATGCAAGATTTTGGTTAAATATTAATGCAACATTGGATGGAAACAAATCGAAACAATGACACAGCGAATGCGTGCGTTAATCAAAGCTAAAGGCGGTCCAATGAAATACTACAGTGTGACCTTTTTTTTGTGGTGCCGACTTTTTTTTGGCCAGGCAGTGTAGCTTTTGGTGTAGTTCAGCTAGAATGTCTTAAGTATGGAGAAAGGCTAATGTAAGTGGACTGAATTTAGCACTTTTCCAGTTATCTGACCACTCAAAGTGTCACTACAGCCTATTGACATTCACATTCATATACCAATATGCAGATTGGTAGGCAACTTGCGGTAAAGTGCCTTTCCCAGGGGCACATCAGCATACTGGGGACTTGTTGCCCCTGTTGGACCACTTGTTTGCTGAATATTGGACCATTTGCACGTTGCTGGACGCCACTATGCCTTTCCAACGTCATCGGCCATTTTGTACCGCAGGATAGTCTGTCCTACAAAACCCAGCAGCCACTGCGGCTGATATGACGGGGCCGTCCCAGGTCTGACGTCACAGGAGGCAATATAGGAAGGCGAACATTTGAAAGAAGCTGCCTTCAGCTGGAGACCTTGACACGGTTACCACGCAACTGAAGCATCTCTCTCTGGAGAAGAAGAGGTCCCACGTGGAGTCTTCATTTATTCTCCTTCGTTGGCCAACGAAAAATTCATAAAAGAGGTTTCTGGAATAAGAAGGCCAGAAATTTCACTTTGCCAATCGAAGACGTGAGTTTAACACATAACCAAAAAAAAAACACAGAGTTTAAAGGAGACGGATCGCCACCTTGTTTTGTCTAGTCAACTGCTGACGGTCAGATCATATGTTTCCTTTTCACCAAGGAGGCCAAAGGATGAAGATTCACCGCTCTTCCCGAAGTTAACAGTGGCCGCACATTAACTTCCAACTTTCCCCTTCCTCCTCTCTCCCCCTGTTCAGAAGGAAGACTTCAACAAAGTAAAACCCATCCTTTAATTTTATTTCTCTCTTAGAAAAAGTCTGGGCAGGGTAGAGGAAATTTTAGTGGAATTAGATTCGCCATTTAATCTAATCTGTTCTGAATTATATGTGCATGCAACCTTTTATTGAAACTTTGTGCTGTGTTTGATGTCTTGAAGCCGCTGTGCTACCCAGCTTTGATTGTTTTGCAGGGTTGTTTAACACCTGAGAGCAAGCGCAGGCGTGCTGTAGAACTGAACTGTTATAGTAGCCTCATGGGGAAATTCACCATTTTCTTTGCCTTCAACATTACTGCTTACTAGCTTGCCGCCAAAAGTTTTATAACTCTTTGTGTGCTCACCCCCGCCCAGAGTTGGGGGATGTTTTATGACTGTGCATCTCACTGAGCTACACTGGTGGGCTGCGCTCCCAAAGCTTCGTTCAACACCATATTCCCTTGTCATATCACTTTGGCCATAACTGCTGGTTGATTCCATATGCACTCACTGCTGTTTTGCTTTATTTTGTTTAGTTAGATATTTTACCCCCTTTTTGTGTAGAACTTTGCATGTTTGAGTAGGTGAAGATTA
>JAHUTJ010050474.1:0-20483 GCA_036250325.1 Characodon lateralis
CTGCTCTTACTGGTGCAATGTGCAATCAATGAAGACTGGCTACCAGGCTGGTCCAATTTAGCCATGAAACCTCCCACACTAAAATGACAGGTGTTTCAGTTTCATTGTCCAACCCCTGTATGTATGACAGATAAAACTTGACTGGGGTGGAGGTCCACCTCTCAGGAGGAAGGAACAGCCAGAGATATAATGGATTAGTTTAGATCATAGCATATTTATGAGTTAAAATGGCAAAGTCAAAGTCCAGCCTTAGAACAAACCGAGAAAGAGATTAGAAAAATGATGTCCACAGATACTCTTCATCAAGTTTCATCAAGCTAGGATAATTTGGCAAACTTTTCCTATCCTTATTGGTAAGAAAACCCCCCCCAAAAAAACAAGCATAGTTTTCTTTTCACTTGACATCTATGCACTACCTTGTGCTGGTCTATCGCATAAAATTTCAATAAAACACACTGAGATTTGTAATGTGAAAAAATGTGAGGGGTTTATGTTATTTTGTAAGGCACTGTATAGATTTGATCAGAGTTTAGATGACTCACCTAACCCTTAAACATCAATACATTTCACTTTCTCAAACTAATTTGGAAGTAATATTCATTTAACCTAAATTCAACATATACTCCCTATTTACACTAGATTTATTAGCTATAAAGTTTAACTAATGTAAATTATTGTTAGATGCACATGATCTGGATCTACAGCTCAATTTTAAATGATAGCATTTACGTCAACAGACCTAAACCAAAACATGAAGCACAGACGGAGATAAGAAACAGGCATGCAGTCTGAGTGACCCGTGGGAGATGGGGACAGGCCCCCGAGCAGTTTTCCATCTATCTGAGCGGCGCTGTGACAAGCAGTAACTCTGAACTTAAATGTTTGCAGAGGCGTGCCCTGGTAATCCCAGCAGAGTAGAGCAACAGGCCGGGGTGAGAGGGGTTAGCTCCTCTCTGCAGCGCTGCTGTCATCCCAGCTGTGTTCAGTGATGTGACAAAGCTCTCAGCAGCAGACTGTGAAGCACACTGCCACAATACTGGTCTGAAAGAGCCTGGGATTTCATAGGATGGAGCTACAACATGTCTTAAGTCTGTTCTCTGTGGGCGGGTATTACAGTAGTAACAAACATGTTTGTTTTGGCGAGGTAATGTGTCTGACTGGGTGGCTGATGGGAAGGTAGTGCAGCGCGCCTATGATGTTCTGGGAAGTGGTGAAAGACCGAGTCTGTTGGGTTTAGCTCTGGCTGTCTAGAGTTGAAGATGTCTCACAAACACGGGTTGTTTAACTGTGGCCTGGAGCTTGACCAGGACTGCTCAATCTGACGCTTTCAGACTAAAACCCAATTACATGGTCGACTCCCAAGACAGCCAGGCAGGGGAGGAAAGGTGCAGGCAGGGGGGCATGCCAAACAAGAAGATATGTAGCGATCCCAGACAAAAAACATGCTTTATATTAAGGAGGTAATAAATTTGGTTGTGGTGTAAACATTTAATATTAAACCAACCACACTGATGTTATAGTTATATCATCTTTCAACTTAAGGGCACAGTTTCACATCTGCAAAAGTGATGTACATTACTAAAACAGTTTATACTATATTCAGGCACATTTAAACATCATATCCCTTACCCTAAATAGCTGAGCTGCAACAGTTGTAGCTGTACTACCTAAAACAGCGGATGCATGCTATTTTATGTTAGACGGGTAAACTGTAGCAGTGGAATAGAGCTGGAAAAGAATCAGTAGTTATTGGCATGTCAGTGTTTGCAGTATTGCAACTGCAAAGGACTGTGTGAAAGCAATGTTTGATGGCAATAATCCAAGGTGCAATGGATACAAAAAGTCACAGGTGTCAACCTCCAGTCCTTGAGGGCCAGCATTCTGCAACTCTTAAATGTGTCTCTATGTCAACCCAACTGAATCACATAATTGGGTCATGAGTGCATGAGGTGGCAACATGGACTTGGGACACATCAAAAGGTTGCAAGCCACTGGCCCTAGGGGTCTGGAGTTTGACATCTGTGCTCTAGACCAGGTTTGACTAGTCCATTCATTGCAGTTTTTGCCCTTGTTTAATTCTAAAGTAGTCCTAAAAAGCATAGAAAATGTTTTTTTTATATTCACAACTACAGTCAAACCTGTAAATTCGACTACATCTGAAAACCTTTTGTCTATGACATAAATAAACGCAGGCAGAAGCAGGCACCTATGGATCAATATTTCCTTCATTTCAAGCCTAGACAAGTGAAGCAAGTGCTGCCAGCACTTCTAATGACAGTTATGGGAGGGATGACAGTAATGTTGAAATTTGTGGTAATTGAGAAACAGACCCAGTCTTAAACAGCCTTACGAGAGAGAGAGAGCACCTTGTGATGACCTTATAATAATAGGGGTTCTCCTTCCAACAAAAAACAACCTTCTAGACCTCCTCCATCACTCAAATGTTTCCATCACACCACAGATTCTTACATAAGAAAATGTCCTAGCGAAACATTATCTATATTTTCATTACAACTTAATCATTCTAGCACACTCCAGCACATTGTTATATACTAATAATTCCCCTATTGTGCTAAAATCTGTCATTTTTAAGGGTGAGCACATTTCATGTGATGAGTGCTGGGGTTAGGGTTGTCAAAAAGTAAGATATTTCTATATAAACAATACTAGCAAAATGAATTATTTAAATGCACTAATTTGAGTCAAAATTGACAGAAGCTGACCCATTCAATCAAATTGTCGCACTTTTTCCGGCAACAGCGCTGCAATAACAGAGACACTGAGCCACTCCCCTCCCTGAGCTGCGGCTGGAAATTTTAAAAGCTGCTAACTAACATGGTGAGTACAGCCAGAAAAAAAAAACATATGAGACCCTCCTATGCCAACAAGGCAAACTCAAAAGCGTTGTTGGGAGGCATTTTCCAGATGAAAAACAAAGGTCCGAATGCTGCCAAATGGTAGCTGTGCTAACGCTACAAATTAACAACACTGATGTTCAAGCGCAACTTAAAAAGGTCAGTAAAGCTCCTCTATTTGCAATAGTGAAGAAGTAAACCTCCCAGATGACATAAACTAACATTAACTGAATAAATTCATCGACACATACAGCTCAATGATGGTTTTCTGTCAGTCTGAGCTCCCCCATCGAGATGCTCTTCCTAGCTGCAAATTTCCGAATCACGCAAAGCTCCATTCTACTGCAGTACAAATCAATGCAGGGAAATGTTCATCAGCAGACAGACCATCATTTACTAAACAGTGATAATTAGAGCAGAAAAAGATATGAACCTGTAGCACCCTACCCTGCAGCTGTAGTTGATCAGTAAAGAAAATATTATGCAAAATTACCAGATAGACAAAAACTGTACAGGCCTGCTGCTGCACACATTTGCATGGACCAGATCCTTGTTTACACTATAAATCATATGATTTGTATGCACCAAATCAATGTTTGCTTTCAAGCATAGTATAGAATGATCCTTTATTTGCCCCTCAGTAGTAAAATGTATTTGTATTAACAGTTAGTTGACATGCAACTAGAAGCCCACTGCGGCACACCAAAGATAATTACAAAAAAATTAAATAATTGCACGACTGAATCAAATGTACATACTGCCATAAAGGATATTAACACTTATCTTGTCTGTTTTGCCAAATGGAAGTAACACTTTTAAATTTTATATTTTTCTAAAAAACGGCTGAGTTGTCCCCTACTTACTGGCTTCACCCTAATACATTCATTAAGTTAAAACATTGTTATATTGTAATTAATCATGTTTCTTCTCTTAACTGAAAAAACCCTGTGCCTTCCAAACATATTGCCGTGGTAAAGAAAAAGATATCATGTTTGAAATTGTAGCACTGTGAAAATGGAATTGGTTAAATTCATTTTCTTTATTTTTATGAAAAAAGGTGTTTAAACATATAAGTGTTCATCTATTTGAGTAAATTAAATGTGTATTCTTACATACCTTCGTGTAACAAAGGGTTCATAATCACCAACCTGTAACCTCTATGAACTCTAAGGGGTAATATAGGATTGTGAGTGCCTATCTAATCGGAGAAATATGTTGATCAGCACTGATGCCAAAAATAACATGCTAACAAAACTACTTGCTTCTATTTACAGAACTGAATACAGCCGACATGAGGATTGCAAAACTAAAGCTTAACCAGATATAGGAGGAATACACATACTGCTCAGGTGGATGGAGAAAGCTCTAAACACACACCCTGCGATATCAGTGAATCTGATGCGAAAGGACAAAGGGATCCACAAAGGGGAGTTTGTGATGGCCTATGTATCGCAAAACTGTGATCTGAAAGGAGATTTACATTTGGAGAAGATCAAATTCATTCTAGACTGTGAAGCGGACTTTTAGGGTGGGAAGCTTCTTCAAAGCTGTTGTAATTGAATGTTGTCGGCCGGCTTAAGAAGAAGTCTAAGCAGTCAATTCTGTCAACTTAACCAGGAAACATAAGAACATCCTTTCTTACGTCAAAATATTGGTCCAGAGCACAGACAGAGGGTCATGAAATCATAATAAAAGCTTAAACATAACCTTACTTCACCAGACAAATTAACATGCTGCGAGTAACTAGACTGAGTTTGCAAAAACATTTATTTTGACACGAAATATCGACATGTTTTATGATCACGTTATACCCCCTTTTTTCATAACTAGAATTACTGAAAGGCACAAAACCTAGACTCTGAACTCAACGGCCCCACCTCTCTGTGTAGCAGCAGCCTACATAGAGACGGCCCCAAGGTACCACACAGGGGTTGGCCTGGACGAACTCAAAGTGTCCACCAAGCGACAGAGAGTCCAGCTCTGGTCAGGCGTCCCCACAGCAGCCCTCACACACTCAGGCAGAGCAAACACATTCCGACCGCCAGGCACGTCTGGGAGGCATTTCAGCCAGCCATCTTCTAGTGATTAATGTCTCTCTCTCTTTCTTGCTCTTCATGGTGAGCCAAAGCAAAAAAAAAACAACAAAAAAAAACTCACATGGAAATTAAATAAACATAAAGGTCATAGAGGACAAACAATTCATTTCCCTTAATACCTCAATAAAACACAGGGCTGTTTTGATTGCAAGCACAAACTCTAATATTGCTCTTAAAGCCTGATTGTGAGTTCAGATTTTTAGGGAATGTGTTTCTTAAACTTGAGTCAAGACCTTTAAAATCAGGTAATACACCAATGTTAAAAGCAACTCTTTTTAACCCAACAACGATTCAGCCATACCCTCATCTGAAATTGCTGTTTCTTCTCACAATTTATGAGACCAGGGCTGAAAATGTGCATTAAAACAGTTGTTCTGAGTTATTCAGGTATGCTAGACAACCAAGGGGGAGCGGATCAAAGTGAAGACATGAGGTAAATGGATACTGGAAGTAAAAGCCCTGGAGTCACTTTCCTTCATTTGTTAAACCAGTGGACCTAGCTGAGTAGCGAGGTTTAAGAGGTTGTTTTCAAATTCCAGTTTGGCCATGGCCGAGAGCATGTTTAATTTTTCCGTGATTTAGTTTAATACGTTCCTAAACACCGTGCTGTCCCATGGCTTGCCTTACGGATTCAGGAATGTATTGACTAGCTATTATTTTGAAGCTACTCAGATTGTTGTTTTTTGTAAGAGAGTATAAAATATGTCCAGGTCGCTGCTAGGAAAGTGGAACGAACTAAAGAACTGGTGACTGTGTGCACTTTGACGTCTGATTTATTCTTATTACTCCACCTCCCCCTTATTGCCTCTTTCTGTCTAGTACATCAGACTGGATCTCTGACCTTTTAGACATCAAACGCATGTGTACGTCCTCCCCTGTAAAAATGGACCTTTTCTTTTTCTGGATTCCAAAGCTTCCAAGCGGAGAGGAAAAAATCAGTCATTTGTGCTGGGTTTATGGGATCGAAATGTTTTCCCTGCAAACAAAACTGACCTTGTTTATGAAGGAGAGAAATCTGTGGATGTTAACACAACATTATGGCCACCAAGTTGAAAACCAGTCATTTACCTGCTTAGGTTATTACGAAACATTTCAGTCTTCCCAGTTTTTTTCTATTATGATTAAGATTTGTGATTTTGTTATTTGAACTACTTATTTTAAATATATTTTCTTGTATCTGATATACAGATCATTGAAAACATGAAATTGGGTCAAATATTGTGTGTTTTCTCTTATCTACACTGTATGAAGATTCTACATATAGGCTGAAATATATAGATAAAGACCCCAGTATTATGGGGATAAATGTCCCTTAGCACATTTTAGAGAAGCAGCAACCTTTTGTAGCCATCAACAAGCTTCCGGCTTAATTCTGATTTAACATGCTGTTGCTTATCTTATCAGAAATGGTGACGTTCATTCTTATTTGCTGCTTTCCTGCTACTTACTGGGTTTTTACGCATGGCTCACAAATGTAAATGCTGGTTTTTATGTGTGTTTGGGATTATAGTCCCAGTTGTGTTTAACCAAATTATCACCTCTGACATAAGGAAACTGGTCAGAACGGTGAATAATAAAGCAAAAAGCATGAACCTGAAAACTCCTGCAACAGCAGTGTTACTAGAGAAGCCAGATTTATAGCCCCATTAACAGAGAGGGCATCTAGCAAGAAATACTACAAGTTCTTGCTACAAAATCTACTCCTTCAAAGGTGACTAAAGGTTGCACCTACCCACATGGACAAGAAAAGTGTTGTGTTCTCAATAAGACAAGGATTGTGCTTTTTGGCCACGATGACAAGAAGAATGTTTGGAGGAGTCAAGGTGAAGCTTTCAAACCGAAGAAGAATGTACATACTGTCAAACATGGTAGTGGCAGTCTCATGCTGAGAGGTTGCTTCACTGCCAGTGGCACAGCTGCACTGCAGTAGGAGGGTGGATAATGAAGACTGAGTACCATCTCCAGAGTTTTCAACTTTACCTCAAATCAACAGAAAGACTGTTGATACTCGGACACAATTTGGTGGTCCAACAGGACAATGATTGCAAACACAATGAAAAAGGCAGGCAATAAAATGCTTCTAGAATGACCCTGACTTCAACCCTATAAAAACTTATGTTTGATAGCCAGGTGAGTGCCAGGAAACTTACCCGTTTTACTGAGATCTACCATTTATGATATGGAGACAGTCAAAAATCTAGCCAGAAATATGTCAGGACCTTGCAAAACACTACAAAAGGTTTTTGGTTGTGAAGGTACATGTATAATTTGGAACCTGCATCAAATAAGAGAATATTCACATTAAATTCAGATTTGTGCACCTAATTTTTGTTGCTAAAATCATTGTAGTTTTATCTATCCTGGTTAAAAAAAAACAGCTCAAAAGATCATAAAAGCCTAAATTAATGTGACTTCAGGAATGATGAATCAATCTAAACTTCTCACTTGAAGTGTATATCATTTCAGTTACAAAAAAGGTATAAGTCTTTCATAAGAGCTATCCAGATTTTAAATTGGCAGATAGTCCAAGTGTTTATAGTGTGTAACCTCTGGATAGTAAGGTTGTGTAAGATGAGCGCACACCTGCAGCAGCAGCCTTTCGAAAGCCAGACAGGAATCCCAGCGTGCCAAGCTAGGGTGTCGGAGCATCTGGGCCGTGGCCAAGCCCAGCTGAAGCACCCCACAGTGACTCTCTAGCGCCTCCCAATTGCTCCTGAACAACTTTGCGTAGGAACACAGCTGCTCAGGGGTCACACGGCCTGAGAGGAGGAAGGGGCAGGGTGAGATATTTGAACCTGTCACAGCTGTGGATGCTATAAACATTAGTAAAAGTACAGATTAAATATGCATTATTCTTGAAATTCATAACTATGACTGTTAGAGACAGAGTGGTTGGACATCATAAATGACCACATGACAATATCCTATCATTATCAAATTAGATCAAGTGAATAATGGCACTAGCAATCAAATCACATTGATGGTCTAATGTCCCTAAGGTTTGGCACATCCTCAATCATTGATACAAGTAGAGATTTGTTGTGGAGCAGAGTCATGCAGTTGTTGCATCTGCTGTCTCTGCAGTGGCATTAATGCCCACAGCTGCTGGAGGAGGGGTTTGTGATCTAGTAGGTTGCATTTGATCCCAAACATGCTGGTTTGAGGAAGACAAAGGGACCTGCTCACCTCAATATTACAAGACATGTAGAAGCATTATGTCTCAGCCATGATGCTGTGCTATCGGGGTCCCACCAAATTCCTGTTAGAGGTCACTGTAAGTCATACCCTGTGGCTCAGCATACCATAAAGCCAGTAGCAATGCTAGTGTGTCTTGGCAACATTGGTTCTCTCTTGCTGGGGCTGCCAAATGTGGACATGGCAGTTATTGCTGGTGATGCAGGAAGATTAATTGTTCAACATTCTGGTAAAGAACCAACCAGGTCTCTCTACCCTGGTATTATTGTCAGATTACAGATGGGATGATGAACTGGTAATTTGACTGATGTTGACTTTGAAGCCAATATGCCAGATGATACAGGGTGTTGTAAAGCTTCAAACACTTGTGTCAGGTAAAGATATAATGGTCTTTTTTATGCTTGGAGAACACTTTGACCATCCTTTACTGGTGTGGTCTGTACTAAAGAACTGGAAGTGTTAAAATTGAATTAACTTAAAATAGACTTTGTTGATCGCACAATGGAGAAATTGTCCTCTGCAACTCATCCCTTAGGGAGCAGTGGGCTGCCTTTGTGCGGCGCCCAGGGAGCATTCAAGGTCTTGCTCAGGGACCCAGAGTGGCCGGCTGTGGGATAACAACCAGGGTACTTGTGGCCTGTCCAGGACGCAAATGCCCTACTCTCTGACCACTTGACCACCACTAGCGACTGTGGCTCAGTAGGAAGAGTAGTCGTCTTGCAATCAGAAGGTTGTGGGTCCGATTCCACTTAACCTCAAGTTGCCTGCCGATCGGTGTATGATTGTGTGAGCGTTAGTAAGTGCGATTGGGTGAATGTGGCTCTAGTGTAAAGTGCTTTGAGTGGTCTGTATGACTGGAAAGGTGCTATATAAGTTCAGTCAATTTACCACTAGCTTATAGATGTGTGTTGCCCATAATCTATCAACAAGGCATTATGTGTGTCCAGTAACCGTGACTGGCTGTTTTGACTGACTAGGTCCTATCTGTAATGCTACTGCCCAACACATGATGCCACAACTTTTGTTTGGTGTTGTCCCCTCTAGATTTACCATTTTTCCCCAAGTTAAATCTCTTGCTCAACCATCGCAGTCACAAAGCAATATTCTCTATACTGTGAATACAAACCCTGTGTGAAGATTTACCATCACAGTTACAGTTCTCAGCTGCTATGGGTCACTTTCTTGGTGCAGGAACACTGATTGGAGCTCTTGAAATTCTGTCCTGGTAGTGACCTACATGTAGAAATTACTATTTATAGATATAGAAGAGGAGAACCAGCCAGACATTGATTAGGATCTGTTCTGCTGAACATTTCTAAACCTCCTGCCACCTTATGGGGCGACTGTGGCTCAGGTGGTAGAAGGCAAGACACTTCACCCACCTTGCCTGCTGATGGTGGTCAGAGGTGGCCGTTGGTGCCGATGTATGGCAGCCTTCCTTCTGTCAGTCTCCCCCAGGTCAGCTGTGGCTACATTGTAGCTCACCAATGTCAGTGTATGAATGTGGGGATGACTGATTGTAGTGTAAAGCGGTTTGGGGTCTCTGGGGACTTGATAAAGCGCTATACAAGTGCAGGTCATTATAGCTTCTCAGCCCCCCAGGAAGGATCTCAGCAAAACTAGAGCAACAAGAGCATTAAGAGTAGAGGCCCAGAAGAATGAGAGGCTGAGGTGGGGGCTGAGATAGAGAGATGGCACTCATTACCTCTGCAAAAGCCTATTTCTCCGTGTTGATGTTTTGAACCAGCACCAGATGTGGGAGTATTTCCTGTTGGACTACAATGGCCAGTGTTTGCTTTAGCAAGGCCAAACACATAAGATAAACAGCCAAGCAGGATATAAAAAATGGAGTACAAACCTGAAGAATATAAGATATAACTTGTAGAGAGATCACCTGACATCCATAGCAGTATGTTCAAGGCTTTTAAACTACAGTCAACTGCACAAGTAGTCCTAAAACAGTTTCATATTACAACCGCAAAATTTTGTACATTTTATTGGGATTCTATGCGATAGACAAATTGTGATCATAATAGATCATAATTGTGAAGTGAATGGAAAGGGACGCATAGTTTTGGATTTTTATTTACAAATATAAATCTGAAAATGTTTCAGCCTTCCTGAGTCAATACTGCACAGCCAACTGTAGTGAAAATTACAGCTGCAAGGGATGTATGTCCACTACATTTCCACATGTAGAGATTGAGATTTGTGTCTATTCTTCCTTTGCAAAATGGCAAAGAGGGACTGAATACTTTTCTGATATAGATGAACAAATCAATGCAAGTATACTACCTATAGATGAAAGCTGGGGATGTAATCATATGAAGCCTCAACCAAAAACCAACAAAGATGAGCAAACAAAGAGCAAATTAAGGAAATGTCTAAAATGGGTTCAAGTTTCTTTCTAAACTGAAAATATTTCTCAAGCCTAAGCTTTGGTCCAGACTTATTCAGAATACTGAAAAGCTCTATTGTTAACATATCCAACCATAAAAATCCTGGCAGTAAAGCTAAAGCTACCCAAAGCTTGATGTGCCAACCATAATTCAAGACAGAACCAGGAAATATAGTCAAAGCTGAGGACCAAACACTAGTTCTGCCTTGAACGGGCACCCAAGAATGGTACAGGCTTTACAGCAAAAGCACACTGAGTGAGTTTGAGGGAGAAAATGTAAGACTTTAAGGAAACCAAAGAAAAGCAGTTAAGCCAAGAAGCCACACTAAGGCCTGCTTTACATTACACACTAAAAGCATCCTGGCAGAGCTTTGACTTTTATCTGTCACAGAACTTCCCTTCAAACAGCAATGTGATTCCTTCAACATCTTGTTGCCAGATAAAAGAGTAAAACCTGATCTATCAGCTGAGTTCTTGTTGTGGTGTTTTTCTGCAGAAAGAGAACTGCATGCATGTTGTTAAGTTTTTACTTTCAGTTGCTACTTGGAAACAGCCAAAAAAAAAAGCATTCCAAAGTTTCACTGTCTTTTAATATAGAGACAGTATTTAGTTGTTTTAAACAACACTAGTTCACACATACAAAGATGTCTAGAAAGTTAGATGTAGAGTGCATGAAACTATGCATACATGTAATAACAAACACTCTCCTGTTAAACTATTGATTGGCTTTATTAAGTGACTTCTCCTCTCCAGCCTCTAATGTTTGAAATTATTAGTGATTATTTTGAATATATAAAGTTTGCTTTTAGAATTGCCATGTTTGTAGCAACAGTCAATTTACCATAAACTCTGATCAGCTTCCCTGTCAATGCTGAAGAAAAAACATATCCACAGCATGATGCTGCCACCACCATGTTTCAGTGTGGAAGATGATTTTTCCAGGTGTGTTCAGTGAGATTTGCAGTGTTTGTTTTCTGCTATATATAGCACTCATGTATTCCAGAAAATACTATTGGTCTCATCTAGCAGATCCTCTTCTTCATGTTTGTTGTGTCCCCTACGTGGCTAGTGGCAAACTGTAAAAGGTACTTCACTTGTTCTTTCATCAATAGTTTTCTTCTCATTTCTCTTCCATAAAAGACCAGATTTGTGGAGTTCATGACTAATAGCTGTCTTGTCAACAGAATCTCCCACCTGAGCTATGGATCTCTGAAGCTCCTCCATAGTTACTATGACCCTTCTGGCTGGTTTACTGATTAATGTTCCCTTTGACAGAGTGCCAGCTTAGGTTGACGGACATTTCTTGGTAGCTTTGTAGTCACCCAGTACTGAAAAGAACAGTGGATGCTGAAAGCCTGGAATTTTGTTTTAAGGAAGTAACTCTTTACTGAACCACAGCATCATTCTTGATCTGTCTATTGTGCTCCTTGGCCTTCATGATGCTATCTGTTTACTAATGTTTTCTAAGAAACCTCTCAGGCCTTCACAGGACAGATGGGATTTATACCTTGTTTGTACTTGATTTTATTTCAAGGTATCAGAGAAAAGGGGCTGAAGGCAATGCATGTACCACATCTCAGATTTTTATTGGTAAAAGAAAAATGCAAACCATTTATAATTTTCTTCTACTTCTCAATCATTAGCTACTTTGTGTTGATCTGTCACATAAGATCCCCCAAAAAATACACTTTTGTGGTTGTAAAATGACTAAATGTGGTTAAGAGATGTAAGGCATGATAACTTATAACATCATGTGGCTCATAAGTATTATATGCCAGAAGGTCTGTTTCAGCACTGCAGTTCTTGTTGTTTTTAATCTAAGATGGTTGAGAAACTTGAACTTTTGGGCCCATTTTATTGTACTTCTGGGTGCATTTATAGGAAGAACAGACATAAAGCAAATTCCATTTTTATTCTTGCGGAGCTAAATACGGCTCAAGCTTTCGTCCATTGGAGCAGGATGTGAAGAGGTGGCAACTGAGACATGGTCATGATCAAGGTCTTTGGCAATGCAAAAAGGCTGAGGGCAACAATGATTTAGTTCTGTTACTGGAAGATGTCTTAAATTCTTGGTGCACAGGGTTGCAGAGAAGCTAAGTGATATCTGATGTGAGTTGCAGAGCTGAGTAGTGGCCTGTCTCAACAGCCGGACAGCCTCATAAGTAAATCCACAAGAATGGGGGACACAGGAAGTCTGAGAGACTTATTTATGCACTCCAATAGGAGGAACATAATGAAAATGTGGGATTGTGGGTGCACCCACAATTCACATCTCATGTGAATGAAGAGAAAAAAACTTCAGTGACTCTTGAGGTACTGGAAAACAGGGCGGAAAGCTCTCCTTAATTGACCCCGATGATTGCCACAAGTCAAATTGCATTGGTCTGTTAACAAAATTGGTGCCAGAACCCTTTGGACCTGGCATGTGCAGTATCTCAACAGACTGCCTGCATTATGCATATTTTTCCAAACTCTTGGGAACCCTGTTGCATCAGCTGGAACTTCAGGACCAGTTCCCGCAGTAGTAGGACCACTGTGCAAACTTGAATGCAACAGCTGCATGAATCCATTGCGTACCACATCAACTCTGGTATTAAAGCCTGATGGGGTGCCTCACCATTCTGCCAGGGTCTCTGTACAACACTCTCTATTAACCATTTAGTCTGATATAAACACATGCACATTTGCATAAACACAATTATAGATGATAAAATATAACTATTAAAGACCCATTTAGGAGCTAAAACACCCCAAACACACACATATTATGCATGTCCTCACACACACTGAGGGACTTTCATCATCCTATTACATCCTATGAGACCTTAAACAGGTCAACTTCAGGCTCTGAGAAATGGATTATTTTCTCTGCGTCTCTCTGGATGATCTGAAAAGTCAAGCTGGGTCCGAGAGCATATGAGACCACTGAGAGCGTATGAGGCTCTGCAGTGCAATCAGAGGGTATTTTCTTTATCTGCAAAAACCAACAAGAACTAGAATGAGCTTGGACATGAGTGGAAAAATTTTAGTGTTTTAAAGAGCTGCTGGGCACTAAGTGAGCAGATTGGTATTATTTCTACAGGTCTCATTTGAACCGAGCATGACGGACTGAGAACTTCGATGGTGGTACTGTTCTGCAGAAAAAGGACAGTGTGGGGGGTTTACTGGGAGCTCACAGGGGGATTGGTGGTGTCTGGTCCTCTGCCAGTTTGGTATAAAGGTTCAGTGTGCGAAGGGACTTACAGTGCCCCCTTCTCTCCTCTCTGTTCCCCTCTCCCTCTCAGCAAAGACATTAAATCAACAGACTGTCAGTCAGCAGGCAGGGGCCGCTTTAATTCCCCTCCTTGTTCATACACTCGTGACTTTACTGTCACTCCTAAGCTCTGCAGAGCATTTGTTTAAATAAATCAATTCAGATTTTGAAAATATGCCCTTCATCACAAAAGTGTGAAATGACAGCACAATGTGCATGTGCAAAAACTTTACAGGCTGTTTGAGAGTGTGTGATCTTCCTTATCTCACAAATTATAGGAGCTAAGGGACCAACAAGACCCCTCCCTTTTAAAAGCCCCATTTTCTGTCACATGTTAACCTGAATATTAGAGCAGAGTGTGTTCATGTCGGTGAAGGGATAGTATGAAGCTGAGCCTGCACGAGGGCAGTGTATTCCTGTGCATGCAGCGCCTCTATGTTTGCGTGCCTGCACATATTTTTATCCCTCGCTTCATTCCCTTTGCTTCATTACCGAACAACAAACGTTTTTTGAAAAAAGCAGCGTGTGCGAGCGAGCGAACGAACATGTGTGTTTGTGCAAGTGTGTGTCACACAGCCAACATATGGTTCCGATTTCCTCAGGGGCCACATGTGCAAATACACAGCAAGCCAGAGAAGCTGGATCTCAGTAGGATCCACTGCAGTCCTGCTGCAAAACATTGAAATACAGGCGCATGCTTCTCCTCAAGAGTGAATGTCTACATGCAACGCTTTTATGAGATGCAAATGTTTGTTTTATTTTTCTGGGCAGTGTTATGAGATTGTTTTATAGTTAATGGGAAATCCACTCCATCTGTGACCAAGCATGGGCTGGTATTATATCCCAACGGCATAATAACCTTTAATAAAAACATCACGGGATTTACACAAAAAAATGAAAATGAAAATCTCTAACATGATTTAATTGCAATGATTTCAAACAGAAAAGCAACAATTGTTCCTACTGCTGATAACACCACTAGCACCAGTCATGCTTTACATGGCTCATACCAATTACAGATTTTCTTTAAAGGCCTCAGCTATTGATTCCTTTTTTGACCAATTCGCTTTTTTGCTCTATGGGCTACAAAACTCTATAAAAACGGGAAACAAATGTGCTTTTGTTTGACTGAGGTAGTACTTTTGAAGAACCTCTCCATTTATGCATGAAGGCGTATGTCTCTAACCTTTGACTAATCTTTACTGAACTCAAAAAATGTGCATTAGAGTACATGCTGTTAATTTTATGTGTTTATTGGGCTATCTGCTTGTGTAGCCAGCAAGTAGTTGGCTTCTTTACGGAATCGCTGCTCGTAGCTTGCTAAATGTCGTTTAAAAACTAAATTTTCATAGTAAAAATGGTATGAGGAAACATTTTTTAAAACCTTTTTTAGATACCTCAATAACGGTAACTGGTCCAGGTGGCATTAACATTCTTACCCATGCTCATCTTGATTGGCAGCTTTTCCTTGGTGGCCGCCTCCACTAGGTGGCGACGGACTTCCATCACAGCCTCTTTATGTTTACTGGTGAGCATTGTCTCCCACAGTGACCTCGCAGAGGATGGCCTGAGAAGTAGAAGAATTCCACAAATGAGTTTAAGGGCTAAAACACAGTACCAGAGCAGTAAAAACTGACGTTATATCTAAGTCTTAATTTGTCTCTTTTTCAACCTCATCTCTGTTAAGTACACTCAGACAAGGCCTACCTCAGTGTCCTTGCTTCTGATAATGACAGGAAGTATGCAGCAGTTATTGGCATGAACAAAGGTTTCAAGAAGTTAGGGTTTCAAAACTGCTACGCTTCCAAAGTCCTTAACATGAGAGCACAGAGTAACAGAATATTGATCCTTCCTCAACTGTTGCTGCACACTGCCAGTAAGATGGCTGAGAAAAGGCAAAAACATTTCCCCTCACCTACAGAAAAGACAAATTTAACACTTTGGAAATAGTTCCAATAGTAAAAAACATTAAAGGAGCGCGACCTATCACTTATAGTAAATGGACAGCATGGATTATTTGTGAAGTGAAGCTATGTGAGGGTTTTAATATTTCCCCTAAATGTAGTAGAAAAATGTCTTCTGAAGGCTAACAGCTCATCAGACAAGGTCCACAGTTTAATCTGATTTTAGCTCTAAAAACAAGTCTAAGTGAAATTTCTCAGGTCTGTGGGATACAACCCTTTATAATATATATAAAATCGGTAAATATCGCTTGACGGCCATATCAGATATCGATATCTGGCCAGATTTTCATATCGGTGCATCCCAAGCATTTAGATTGTGTTTTGCATCTCTTTTTTATTTCTATATGAATATATTCAACTAGAGGTTTATACTCAAGGTTATAACACTGGTAGAACCATAATGACCCATGCCTACTAAGCAAATATGCTGCCATGATGTTTTTACTACAATTAACCAGAAACTGAACAGAAGGAATGAGACAAAGGAGAAAAATTAAACCAAGGACGGGGAATGAGTGGGCGGAGGAGGGGCATCGTCGACAAATCCACTCTGTTTTTCTTTTGCTTTCTAGTCTTTTTTCTAAACTTTGTTTTTTTCCCCTCCTCTTGCCTTTTCTCCTTTCTAACTGCTGCCATGTGTTTAATATCAGATGTAATGTGTTCCAGACCTTGGGCTGGGGCTAGATGATGAGGAATGGGGCTCACGCTGGGACGCCCGCCATCTTCACACCAGAACTAGACACTGAGACTTGCAAACACAACTAGAGCCCGGCAAGAACCTAGTTTAAAGGAAAGTCTGGGGGAAAAAAGGGGACTGTGAAAAACCATAAGATGAATCAGGATTTTAATAAAACCTGACTTAGTAAACATTAAATATGAGTTAGTGGACTAAAGCTATTGGTCAAAATCTATGACAGAGAGCCACAGTTCTGCAAAACATGTCTCTATCTTTGAGTGAAAACAACTCCCACACCCTAGATGATGTATTAGAAATGTTCTGCTTACACAAATCATGAAGTCCAACATGTTTGTCATTACCGAAATACCAACAGCGTAATCTGACAGGGACACATTCACGCAGCCGTGTCTGCATCTGAGGATGTGTCCAAATGCATCTGTATGTTTGCACACAGTCCTGTGGATCCGTGTGTGTTCTTGGAAGTTAGAGGGGCTCTGACAAGTCTGGTTGAAACATGATTATCATTTGGCTTCTTGCCCAAACAGTCCCCCCTCTGAGCAACAGTGCAGACCTTCCTCCCTCCATGCATCCCTCGAGTCAACCGGTCAGATGAAGGTGGGGCGGCAAGCTGGATCAAGGGGTGAGGTTTACATTGGCAGGGTGTGAGACAAGCTCCTTAACCAGCCAGAAATCTTGTTGAGTAACAACTCTACTATGGAGCGGGACGGATGGGTGGGCGGTGTGGGAATCTGGTCTGCGTGTGCTTCGCCATCTGTTTGGCTGTGTGCAAGCTTAGAGTGCAGAGTTTTGCTCCCTAGTGAAACATGCCAAGGAGAGACTGAAGGGGGCACTCTTGCTCTTGCACTTCTGCACACCACGGTCAATGCCCCTCTCTGATTTGCAGAGCAAGGTTGAGCGGGTGTGGTGGGAGAGAGTGGGCCGAGCTAAATTTTACTAGTGTCTGTAGTAATAAGCGCTGAAGCATTAAAAGGTTGTTACGAATCCAATGCCAGAGCTTAAAAGACAGTACGGTCCCCTGAAAGTGCCTCATGCCGTATTTACAATAGATTATCGGAGACTGTTGAAATGAGGAGGGGGAATACTATTCCTGGAAAAGTATGATGCAGAAGGAAAGAACGCTTAAACCGGTTCTGACTCAGGATTACTGTGATTTACTCTTAATTCTTTAGCCCTTATATTACTTGCTCAAAAATGCTAAACAAAAAACACAGCAGTAACTTAAAAAGCCCACTCAACCCCTCCAATGTGGCTGAAGTATAACAATTCTGCAAAGAAGAGTGGGCCAAATTGCTTCCCTAGTGATATTTCTCCTAAAATGTAATTTAAATGTCTCTATATCAGGTAAGAAAATCTTGGATACAGTTTGTCAAGAGCAAAGCACTAATATTCAGAACAGTCTCAGGACTATAAATAACAACGTGTCATATTCAGCTGTTCTGAGAAAGTGGAGGCAAAATCTGAGAAAAGTATCCTGCAAACGAAATTAATAAACACATCATGGCATACAGATCACTCCGTGTTCACTCGCAACCCAGTTAAAGTCTTAAAATAAATTAATCTTTTATTGCATATAGCATAAACTGACAGCTTTAGAGGATGTTTAATCTTATTTACCGTCCTCCTCACTGTGGATGAGAGCAAGATATAAAGATTTTATCTTATTTCCAATTATTGCTCTGACTGTAGATATGGGCACGTTTAAATGGGGAGTTACTTTCTGGAAGCCGTTTCTTGACCTAATAAGATCAAAACTGCCTTATATTAATGGCACGTTTTTTTGTTTTTCCTATTTTGAAGTGTGGCTAAGGCAAATCGGTCTTCATATCATTTTAGAATTATACCCAGTGGTGGTTCTAGACCAAATGTTCCAGGGGGGCCAGGGTGGGGCCAGTGTTTTATCATGTGGACAAAGAAAAAAGAATGAAAAAATAAACACTAAACAGGGCAATATTTCATCGTTTAATACATTAAGTGAGCTACAGAGGTACTTGTGGCTATGTGACTTCAGAGCCCTGAACTAGCAGATGAAAATTGTGATGTAAAACTATCATTGCCAGTTAGGACAAACTCTTCATGTGGGTTGCTGACGCCAGGGGTGAAACTGTGCATTTACCTCATTCAATTTATATTTATATTATAGAAGTTTCTATTTTCTTAAGTTATTAAAATACAAAATATTGTATTTTATTTTTATAATAATAATTAAGTGTTCCAAAATGTGTAACCAGCAACTTTGAGGAAAAAAAACAAACAAAAACTAAGCGGCAGAGGTCCCAACAATGTAAATTAGATATTATATTCTAGGACTGCAACTACTAATTATTTAGCAAATCAATTAATCTGTTGACAATATTTTTGATTAACCAATTAATAATCGGTAAGCAAAGGGTGCTTGATAAGAGATGTTTTCTACAGAATTTGAGCAGGTGATGATAAAGCTATGCCACTTGAGACGTTCTGGATAGAGCATATTTACAGACAAAGAAACATTCCATCTTAAATGATAAATGTATATTTTTTTTGTACAGTTCTGGCTTAATTTGCTGCTCTGAGTGGGTTGTTTTTCAGCAAATGGCATGTTTTAGAGTCTGTACACTTCAGTTAACGATTATTTGATTATTAAATTAGTAGATGGTTATTTCAATAATCGATAAATCATGATTGTTTCAGCCCTAGTATATTCTGTTTACAAATATAAAAATGAGACAGAACATTAGTATAATTTTTAGCATCATTATGTCAGCTGTAAAGTGCATTTGTTGGGACGAACGGAAACATTTCTCTGTACACTCCAATTCAGGCTCCCAAACTGGTCTTCACTACTGGACACCACAATGTATCTGCTGATAATGGAAGCAGCCTCATATTGCACAACTTTACAAGGTCAACTTTGCTTTCTGGTTTGTTAGTTTATGGACTTTAATAGTTAAAGAAAATCAAAAGACAGTTGGTTTCTTGTAAACGTCATCCTGTAAACATTCTTCTGCAGCAAAGAGCAAAACGTGGGGGGGGGAGGGAGGATGTTGGACCAAAAGCAGACCTGACCTTGAGTTTCTGTGTATTTTCTGGCAAAGAGGAACAAATGACCCCACAAATTTATGCAGCACAACAGAGAGTTAGGAGCTCAGCAGTAAAATGAGGAAGAAGAAGCCCACAAAAAAGGAGATGTCAATGGCCAGTTATCATTCCTTGTGTTTTAGGTCAGGTCCATCTTAGCGGAGCATTCTAGTCTGCTTACCGTAAAAAAACAAACAAACAAAAAAAGGATTTCATGTGCTAAATACAGTTTTTACAGGTCTGAATAAAGCTTTTAGTGAAAATGGAGAAAGCTTTGCGAGGTTGGATAAATTTTCACAAGTGATGTCATTTAAGTCTGCATTGGCTGAGACTGACTCATGGAAAGTACAGTAAAGTTAGAATGACCTGACATGCTTGTCTGTTTATTATAATTAATGTGAAATAAATTTATGGTTTTAAATGAAACAACCAGTTGATATAAATAACTTTGATAAATTTCCCTTACATATACTGGAAGACAGATGTGTATCTTTTTTTTGGTTAATTTCTAGAAAAGTTTTGTAGAAAATTTTAGAAGCATTTACCAAAAAGCAAAGACAAAATCCACATATGAAACATCTATGCAGCTATATTGTATTTGTTGAAATGTTTGAGGTTTCTCACAGCCATAAACTGTATTTTTTAATGACAACATGTGATAGACCAAGACAAAGCAGGGCATCATTGAGAAGTGAAAGGAAAATAAACATGGACACAAAATATCTTTCTCTCCAAATTAATTTGCATACAAATTTACATACAGATGTTGCAAATGCACCTTTTTATTATATATGTGTACAGGGGTAGGACAATGAAATGGCAGAGCAATGCTGTCATTGACCTGTCATTTTAGTGTGGGAGGTTTCATAGCTAAATTGGACCAGCCTGGTAGCCAGTCTTCATTGATTGCACATTGCACCAGTAAGAGCAGAGTGTGAAGGTTCAATTAGCAGGGTAAGAGCACA
>JAHUTJ010050475.1:0-20473 GCA_036250325.1 Characodon lateralis
CCACCTTTCTCTTTCTCAGCTGGCTTTTCGGCGGAAAGTCGATGTCGTATTTTCCATGAACAGTCCGAAAATGCCGCTCCACATTTCATGTCATCTGAATGGTTGCCCTGTATGTCAATCAAGTGACAGGATGTTTGATAGGCTGACAAATATTTTTTTTAACGTCACGCTGCGATCGACCAGTAGTGCCTCCGCGATTGACCAATAGATCGCGGTTGACGTAATGAGCACCCCTGTTTTAAAGAATAAATTGCTAGGTAAAAAAAAGAAACAACCTTCTGGATAATTAATCCTCAATTGTGTTTAATTAGCTGTCTTCATTTAGTAAAATCATATTTAAGGAAATATTATTTTGAATGGGAACCAACACCTTTTTTGGATAGATGATTATTAACTAGCCATCACCTGAGTCACGTGTGCATCTGGCCTGCCTAGTCTTAGCCATTAGTGGTTTCAGCTAACAAAGGACAGCCTATAGTTTCCTTAAAGTCATGTACCTTTAAAATACTGTTAATAAAGGGTTGACGGTGCATTATGGCTGATCTGTATTTAAAACCACTCTTTAAATAAAGTTTGTCTTAACTTTCAAACACAACACAGAACAAATAATTAACTTCAATGCTAAGAGGTCTGCTCATATTAGCTGAGCAGATAGTCTGCTAGCACCTAGATAGCTATGTTTTCTTAACACAAACATAAGGAAATGTCATGAAATAAACAGTATTTAGATTGTTTCATCCTAAACAAATTTTATCTGCCCAAACATCACCTCTTACGTGAACCGTTCTGAAGAAAAGATGTCCTGTTGGCGACAAGTTGACGAACGAAGATATCCCAGTCATCCAGCATTGTGTGGGCATTAACAAAGGGACTAGCGTTGCAGCTACTCTCCGTAGCTGTGGGGAGGTTGGCTGTATTCAGCCTGATGTACTGTGGTTCCGATACCTTTTCTTCCAGGTTTTGGGGCAAACCGCTTCAAATAGAGACAGTGTCTCTAATGGGAGCTCTCTGGAACACAGGTTGCTTCTGTAGGCTTCCAAAAAGGAAAGTCACGACAGGCTTTTCTTAATCACCCCTTTTTCGTATGAACGCTGGATTATGTCTGCAACAGATCAATACTTAACTTTTTGGTTGCCTTCAATCAACGGGTATTTGGCCGTAAGATCGTAGTCACTGTGGATCCAAGTTGAAGAGTTATGCCTTCACACGCGCAGTGCCTCTTCTGTCCGGCTATTGCTTGAAATGCGCGTGGAACAGATTGCCATGGTGAAACAAGGTGTTTTTGTTAAGATTTAATGACACCATGGAGAATCAGCTATGATTCCTCCATGGCTGGGGTCCCAACAGACAACATCAGAAGTGTCTTTGCTTTACAAAAAAGTAATAGGAGTGGACTGTTCCCTAGTGGCCTAAAGGTCTTTTAGATCAAAATAAGTGTTTAAATTCATTTCTAAATCAAGGTCACAGTCTAGAGGAACAGTGCAGAGGATCAGAATCTAAGTTGCTTGAGTTCCAATGAGTCAGTGATGATCTGGAGTCATCTCATCTGCTGGTGTTGGTCTCCTGTGTTTTATCAAGTCCAAAGTCAGAGCAGCCATTTACCTGGAAATATTGCAACACTTTATGATTTGAGGTCTCTGTTATTAGTTTAGTGTCATTAAGTGGCCCCAATCAGGTGGTGTTTTTTTTTTCATTTTTGTAAAGAATTTTTTAAGGAAAAAAAATCTTATCAGAGATAGCAGCAGAACTGATTTTTTTTTCTTTATTTTTTTAATTCAGCAAATTCCTTTCTTATTAAGATGCTGTATGTATGAAATGCATCTATTAATACAATAAATAAAATTTTATTTTAGCTTTATCTACCTTTTGGTACGAATCAACAGGCAAAACATTACTCAATAGAATAATATTCTAGAAATGCATTCCTGGCTACTTTGGTACAGAAACTGATTTGTAGATTTTATAGAGAAAAATTAATTCTCAAATTCCAACATGGTTGTAATTCTTACATAAATCAGCAGAGGACATGCTTTCATAGCGTTGATCTCTTTTACTGGCATCTTAAATGCAACTGATATTTTGCCAGATGTTCATAAAAGTTACAGAGGTGCTCTGAGCCCACATATTTATTCTCAATGCCATGCATTTAAAGGCTAAGCTGTGAACCTAACAGTGCCTTCTCCCACACATTGGCGTCGAGCCTCACTGTAAATCCGCATTTAAATAAATCAACCTCTCTGTTACTATCTGTCTGTCAGTTTACTTTTCTCCTTCAATTCCTTCCTTCCTCTCCTGACTCAAAGCTGTAAGACGTGGAGCTTCTTCATGCATCTGAAGGGCATGATTGATTTTCAGTCGCAGGTTTGAACCTGCAGCATTGAGCTTTAAACATGTAAACGCCAGAAGCTTGCTGACCTTTTGCTCATCTCTGCTCAATAGGCAGGCATCATGCGGCTGTCTAACGGACACAAAGTTATCATTGTACACATCCCAAATATCAGATAAAGGTCAATGCAGAGACACAGAGAAGACAAACAGCATAACTTACCACTAAGGGTTCGCCCTGGCTTTTTGGATAAGTGTTTGTAAATATAGTGAATGCACAGTAATGTACTGTGATGAATAACAATGTTTACAAGATCAATTTTGTCTTTTTTTTTCTTCTTTTTTTTTTTTGAAATAGTTATATAATGAGCTGCATGTTGGAGTAGTTTGAAGCACTTTACAGCAAGAAAGTTCTGGGTTCCATTCCTGGCCTGGAGTCTTTCTCCGTGGAGCTCCTCTCCATGCATGCGTTGGTTCTCTCCGGGTACTCCAGCTTCCTCCCACAGTTGGTTACTCTAAATTTCCCTTAGGTATGACTGTGTGTGCATGGTTTTTTATCTTGTGTGTCTCTGTGTTGGCCTGTGATGGACTGGCAGTTCGTCCAGGGTGTGCAATGCCTCTCACTCAATGACTGCTGGAGATAGGCACCAGCCCCCTAGCAACTCTGCAAGAACAAAATATATGTAATATATAATAGCAAATGTACAGTACACAACCAAATATTTTATTTATTTAACAATATTACATCAAATTGTTCATCTTAAAAACATAATTGTTTCAAATGTATTGCAACATATGAAATCAAAATTTGAGTTCCCCAGTAAGAAACAATGTTTTGGTTGGGCCAAGTATTTTACTGGCAAGTTTACAACCAAGGCTTTTTTCATAACTTAGGAAAGAAGAGTGATCCATAAATATAAAAGTTGAATGTTAGTATTTATGACATCTGTGGGAAATATGATAATTATTTATCACTATGTTGGTACATTAAATCATGTAAACATATTTTTGATTTCCTGCCACTTAATCTGTCCATGCCCCACTTAAATCATCAACACTGATGGTGTTAAGGCATAGATTTTACCAATGGCCCTCACCATGAGGCTGGCTCACTCTGGACAGTGACACTGGTGTTCTAGCATCTTCTAGTAAATGACTCGCTTCAGTCTTGTTGGTTGCTGGTTTGTTGTTGAACATCCTTAAAAATGTTCTTTCATCTGAATGTGACAGTTTGGGTAAGTTGGCTAAAATTTGAACAAATTGGGTGTTTCTGCAAGACGATGTTCGTATACATACATCAGAACGTTTTTGAACTAGAAAAAGCTAGTTGACCCTAACCCTAACCCTGGCTTCAGTTATATGAATATTATGGATAATTTGGAGCTTGCATCATATTGACTTTGTGTATATAAGATAAAGTTCTTGTTTTGAAGTTATTTGCTGTATGTACAATTCAGTACTGTTCAAATAAATCTTTTAGATGCCCCCAAATTAATATTGAATGATATAACTTATTAGTGTATGTAAAGTTCTGACCTGCACTGTATATTAGTATATGTTTAAAAACATATAGAGTGTATTAAAAAAAGTTATCCAACAACCGTACTGACTTGAACTTGGCTGATTCAATATTATGTTTAGATGCTGCAGGCTTTTTATATTTTTCATAAGATGTGCATCTCTGGGACCCTGGAAGCAAACTTTGCACCTGCAATAAAATAAATGAATTTAACAACCTCAGTTGCTCTATTGAATTAACTTATGTCTTTATATAGTGTCTCAACAGCTTAGAGTGTGTGGAATGTATCTCTGTAATTGGTATGGACACATCTATTGCTTTCACATTTTCTTGCTTGATAGATGAACTAAATTGCTCAAAAGAACTCACTGTTGTAATACTTTTTATTTTACAATGAGGCAATTGTTTTCAGTAAATAAAACTTTTGCATTATGGGTTGGCCAGTTTCAAACTATAATGTGTTTATGATAATTGGCTTTATCTTGTGGAAAAAAAAAGGCAATGCCTTTAAAAAGTATCTTTAATTTTTTAAACAACTTCCAAACAAAAACCTGTTAACCTCACATTGTTGGTGCCGATAATGATTGTTTATAACCATGTGCAGTGAAACAGAAACAACTCATCTTTAAAAAAATCTGTTCTAAGTAATGTTATATCAGATACCCGTCTTTGCTTGATGGTTTCTTACTTGTTGACTTTATCTGAGCTGTTGTAACTTTTTGCCGTTACAATTAAACCAACATGTATTTTCAGAGGGCGCCATATTTGTGTGCTCAGAACTGTGAGACAGAAAGTCCCCAGTTGAATCCTTAACTGTTACTTTGCATTGTTAAGTTTCTTTATTATCTACTTGTCTACTCAGATTTCCTCCCATGGGCCACAAATACCCATACATAAAACCTATTGGACAACTTGAAGAAAGTTTAGAGATCCTACATAGCAATGCCCTATACCAAAGAAATCAAGAACAGATGAGAAATAAAGTAATCAAAATCTAATTTGTAAAGGGTTGAAGCCATTTCTAAGGCTATTTGGACTCCAGCAACCCACAATGAGAGCTATTATCCACAAATGGAGCAAATATGAAACTGTTTTGAACATGCAGGAGTGGCTGGCCAACCAAAACTGCTCCAAAAGTGCATCAACAATTCTTTCAGTCAAGGCCATCTTGTTACTTCTGGGGTAAAATTAATGTAAAGTTATGCATATAACTACTGTTCTCTGAAGGAGTGTAACAAAGTACAACACATGAGTATGAGTTTGGGATATCACATCCCGCGTGTCCTGGCTGAAGCCACTTCTAATCACGCCTCCTAGGCAAATGATGTGATGACGACAGGTCACTATATACCTGTCCATCATTGTCGTCATTACACTATACCGCTATTCACCGAGGCCAGCTGAGCAGCGGGGCAGCCATGTGTTGTACTTCGTTACAGTCCTTTAGGGAACAGTAGTTATATGCATAACTTTACGTTCCCTTTCAGTCAATTCACTCAGTACAACACATGAGTATGGGACATATATAAACGACCAGCAGAACAGCCATCAAACCTGGATCATGCACTGCATACTAGTGCAGCACTTCAGACCCAGCAGAAAGAACAGAGTGAGCCACAGAAGGGGTTGTCACATCCAAACGATAAAACTTTACAAATGTGTGNCTGCATACTAGTGCAGCACTTCAGACCCAGCAGAAAGAACAGAATTAGCCACAGAAGGGGTTGTCACATCCAAACGATAAAACTTTTCAAATGTGTGTGGTGAAGACCAGCTGGTTGCAGCACAAATGTCACTCATGGGCACCCCTCTAAATAGGGCCCAGGAGGTTGCTATGCCCCTGGTGGAGTGAGCCCTCACACCACGTGGCATTGGGAGACCCCTGTTGCTGTAAGTTAGAGAAAGCCTCCACAATCCATTGGGAGAGTCTTTGTCTGGACAGAGCTTACAGCCTTGCTGGGTTAGCAATACACACAAAAAGTTAATCACACAACCTCACAGTCTGTGTATGGTCAATGTAACTGCACAGTGCACGTAAAGTGCACAAGAAGTGTAACCTCCTTTGTTCCTCAGATGCAAAAGGAGGTGGACAAAAACTAGAAAGCTCCATAGTCATGGAGCTGTAGTCCGAAGGTATAACCTTAGGAAGATAAGCTACATTAGGTCGCAAGACGCGAGACCTTGGAACCATCAGGTGAAAAGTGTACGCATGTAGGATTTACAGACAAAGCATGGAGGTCCCCAACCCGCTTTGCAGTTGTCAGAGCAAGAAGCAGAGCAAACTTATATGAAAGGAACTTCACATCTACTGACTCTAAAGGTTCAAATGGAGGGTCACAAAGAGCTTCTAGTACCAATGTGAGATCCCAGGAAGGAAAACTGGGTTTAATCACAGGTCTGAGTCTACGAACCCCCTTTAAGAAGCGTACAGCCAGAGGATGAGCACCTGGTGTGACTCCATTAAAACCAATATGGCAGGCAGAAATGGCAGCCAAGTAGACCTTAATTGTGGAAAAAGAAAGACTTTTATCCAGCAGTTCTTGCAAAGACATTAAACCTACCATTGAAATGGAACAATGTGCTTGTCCTCACACCACTGCTCAAGAGCCTGGCATCCATAAGCTTTTAAGCCTCCAGCGGAGGATGCTCTTGCATTCTGGATTGTTGCCACCACATCAGTGGGGAGGCCTTTGGCTAATAAGCTGGACCTCTCAGCAGGTAGGCATGGAGCTTCCACACAGCTCTGGGTGGGTAGATGAGATACTTTTCTCAGAGTTTACCAAAAATCCTAGGGGCTGAATGTGTGAGACAAACCGAGACCACTGCACTGTCGCCTGCTCTCTGGAACTGGCTATTAAAGCCCAGTCGTCCAAATAAGTTCAAATGCGGACGCCTGTTTCTCTGAGAGGTGCTAGCACTGCCTCTACACATTTTGTATAGGTGCGAGGCGCTAGAGACAGACCAAAAGGCTGTACGAGGTACTCGTAAGCCTTGCCCTCAAAGGCGAATCTCAGAAACTGTCTGTGGTCCGGGTGTATTGCTACGTGAAAGTAAGCGTCTGTCAGGTCGATTGTGGTGAACCAATCACCCAGGCTGATAGCACTCAGAAGCTGCTTGAGTGTTAACATTTTGAACTTGTATGTTCGGTTGTATTTGTTCAGAACTCTCAAGTCCAAGATTGGACGAAGCCCGCCCCCTTTTTTCTGAACAACAAAATAACGGCTGTACCAACCTCTGTTCATCTCCGACTCGGGAACTGAACGGGTAGCTCCTTTTGCCAACATATTTATTTCCTCTGTCAGAACCTCTGCTGCTTGGGCCGTTACCGCCGTGTTTACCACACCAATAAAGCGGGGTGGTCTCTGGCAAAACTGTAAATGGTAACACATAGCAAGGGTCCTCTCCACCCAAGGTTGGAGTACACATGTGCGCCATATGTGGAGATGTGCAGCTAGGCGACTGGCCTGCGGCACTGTTGGCGGAACAGTACTGCCCTCTCCCGACGTGCGAGAGAGGTGCAGCCTCATTTGGCTGTCGCCTGCAGCCATTTGATTTTGACTTTTTTCCATAGAAAAAAGCTGTCTTTATTGAAACGTGTGGAGCAAACATACAAACATTTGGAACAACTGTAGTGCTCAGAAGAACATTTAACTCACCCAAATTGGGGGCTTTTAGTGCAAATGCATTTGTGGGGAAATTGTGCTTGGGAGACTGCGTGGAGGAAACGCAGCGCCTCTTGGGACTGGGATCCTGAACAACACCTGCAACATCTTTTGGTTGGCACCCGCCGACAACTGGCAAACATGTCTCCCTGCTCCTGAAACCCCCGAATCTCGAGTCCCACAGCTAGGAGGACTGTGTCTTCTTCTTCCGGGATGTCGAGTCCCTCTGGAGCCTCGGAGGAGGACCCCTGCTCCAGGCCGTCTTTCGAGGAGCTTGGCCGTGGTTCTGTGGCTGTGCCGTCTGAGGGCTCAAGCTCACGGGCCGCGTCATCGTCTTTGGTAGGGGTGGCGGTATAGCTGGTTTGCGGGTGCCAGAGCTGGATTTGGGTCTCACAGTGCAATCAAGTTGTCCAATAGGTTTTCTCGCAGTGCTTCCGTCTGCTTTTTCTTCAGCTCGGATTTCACCTGTATGGCATCGAGAGATTGCCCAAACAGCCCGTCGGTTACCACCGGTTCATCCAGGTGGACGGCTCTATCCCTATCCGGAATGTCAGAGAGCGTCAGCCACAGGTGCCTTTGTGCAACCACCGTTGATGCCATCCCTCTGCGTAGGGACAGCGCTGCAGAGCGGGATACGCTGAGGATGTAGTCAGCTGTGATTCTCACCTCATTTGACAGCGGCATCAAAGGGCTCTCTGGCGGTGTTGCAGCTCCAAGCTCCGTCAAACGCATAGCTTGTTATGTTTGCAGCATGGTAATGGAGCTCAGGAGACGAGTGGTGGTCAATTGAGCCTTGTAGATTTTTTCCAATTGAGCAGCGGATAATCTACAGCTCTTAGACAGAAGCGATGTTGGACCACCCACACCATGATTTTGGAACAGGGCCAGATATGCTTCCAAAGATGGTTCCATAGGTGGAATATTCACCAGTCCAGCTTTTTCGGTGCCTTCCAGGTCCAGATACTGTCCATAATCCGGCACCGTGACGCGGGCGGACAGTGGCTTTTTCCATGTAGACGTCAACTCAGAAACAAGGTCTGGGAACATGGGTAGATGGCGCTTAACTGCGGCCGGCTCCAATGAGAGATAGAACCCGGTGAATCGCGATGGCTTCTCCGTAGGAGTGGGGAGGGCCATTCAACATCCAGGTTATCATCTGCTCAATGACAAAGAGAGAAAAAAGACGCGCCGCAACCTGACTCGGCAGGGACTCATTCTCCTCATCGGACAGACCATGAACATCCAAACCGATGGCCACTACGTCCTCCTCTTCCTGAAGGGGTTTTAGTTGAAGCTGAGACCGGGCACCTTCATTATCGGCTAACCCATCAACATACTCCATATGGTCTGCCCAGCTAAAAGCGGGGACTTTGACCTAAAAGCCGTCCTTGTCAGAATCGGACGAAACTGGGTTTCCCGACTCGGACAGCAGTGGGTCTCGCCATGAGACAGCAGCCTCTCCCAGCACCTTCTCGAGGAATTTAACCCGCCTCTCCAGGGTCGAGCGACGAAGCTGGCAACACAACGCACATGCTTCGGGCTCCGCCAACGCTCCGTGAGCGTGAACGATCCCGAGACAGACGGGACAAGCCTCATGCTGGTCCTTCTCATGAAGCGAGAAGCCACATCCCTGAGGACAGAGACGAATAGATGACTTCTGCTTCGCTTGCGTTAGCTTTGTGCTCATTCCGAACCACCAAAACCAGACCGAACTGCTTGAAATTAGCGCTTCACGGGCAGACACGCTTGCCAGCAGGCAGCAGTAACTAAGTCCAACAAAAGCAGTTGAACTAATTCCAAGTCCTTTCGAAAAGTGACACAGAGCTAACCAGCGGCAGCTAGCTAGCCTGACTCAAAGAGGTGTTCTTAGCGAGGTGAAGGACGTAAGAACTGAGTAATGACGACGATGACGGACGGGTATGTTGTGATTATGAATATTAATATATTATTTAATATTAATATTTTAATATTTCATCAAATAATAATTTGGTCTGTTAAGGGTTGTCCTGTGAATACCAGCCCAATAAGGCGGTGGTATGAGGACAAAGTCAAAAGGGATGAGCCAAGCTCTGACATTATTGAACAGCAAAACTCTGCACACATGGAATGAATTCACACAATTTCTTAAAATACAAGAATTTATTAACAAAAATAAGTCAACTCAAAGTCAAACATATTTCAATCAACAAACTCTTCACCATGCTAAAACAATCCAACTAAACTACCAAGCAGAATTAAAGAATAAGGAAGACTAATGGGCTATGTACAATATAAACAAGTTGATTAAATATGGTTGAAAACCATGACTGAAGGAGTGATGCAACATTACTGTTAGAGCTAAAAAGCTGATAATTACAGATAAGTGTATGAATAAGGCATAGATGAACCAAGTAAGTTTGACTTGCAAGGGAGAGACAGGCCTCTGCCAAACAGCAACTTCCTTCTCACAAAGGAAGAAGTCCTTGCACCAGCCTTTCATTTACAACTCACATTCTTACAAGTAAAAAGTGGGAATCGGTTCAGCCAATTCTTACAGAGATTTCAACTTAGAAGAGTGGTCATTCCCATATATGGTATGAGCATGTCATGTCCAGAGAGTGATCCACTCCAGACCACATTCCTTAACTCTCCACTCCCTTTTACACACTAAAAACAATCACAGGAATCATCTTCATTAGAATAGAAGTTAAAACATAACCCTTGTTTAAACTAAACAATGATAATTTTTTATACATTCTCCCAACAATTACGATGCAATGTTATTTATGATTGAGAACCACGGGTTATCTTGAAGAATCTGGAAGTGAAGTGAAGTTAGTCTTGGAACTAACTTAGGCAATAATTGGCATACCTTTAAACAACCATTCACAATGCAAGATCTGATAAAATATTATTTTAATAAAATAATATTTTAAGAATGATCTGCTGAATAAAACCAACCTTCTGGATGACCAATTCTCAACGGTGTCTCATTAGCTGCCTTTATTTATTAAAATAGTATTTAAAGAAATATTATTATGGAAATAGTAAAATGTTTAAGGAAATATTTAGAAAAAAAACCTAATGTTTCTGGAGAAATGGGGCTTAATGGTGTTTACTTAGTTATCAAGTTTAGTAAAATAATGTTTAGGGAAATATTTTTTTACTGGATTGAAAACCAACAACCTTTTTTGGGTAGATGATCTTTAGTAGGCAAACACATGTTCTTAGCTGTTGGCAGTTAAAGCTAACAAAAGAAGGTGATAGCTTATCATCTGAATCAAACACATACCTTTAAAATACCATTAATAAAAAGGTTAAAATGCATAAGCAGTTTGAAGAAAGCTCTGTGAACAAAAGATTAGCTTCAGCTAATCTCCGTAACCGTTAGGTGGGGCGGCTCGCTTTGTCCGCCGACCAAACTGCACAGTTCCTGCCACGGTGATGCGTCCCGTTGTCCTTCCTTTGGGAAACTGCTTCACTCGGCTTGCTGGGAACTCTCTTGAAACAGTTTGCTTTTGTAGATTTCAGAGAGAAAGTCAAGCAACGCTTGTACCTTAATTACCTCTTTTCATGCATGAATACCGGATACACAAACAGCAATTCATTCGTACTTAACTTGGATATGACCACGTGATCTTATGACACTCTTGGATCCAGTTTGAAGAGTCATGTCTGTTTGCCTGCAAAGAGACATTAGCACGCTGTCTCTCCTATCCAGATCCTCTCGAGATCATTGTGGAAGAGGTCAGTTCGTTGGAAAGGGGGGGTTTATATACGGACAGTGACATCACAGGAAGTCCGCTATTTGGCTGGAAGTAGGTTAATGCGATTTATTTTGAAAGTTCCAGAAACGTTTGTACTGGACTTTCTTGTTGTCCCCATGGCTGTGGTCCCAACAGGTATATATTGCAGGCGGGGCCTGTCACCTGTCATCATCACATCATTTGCCTAGGAGGCGTGATTAGAGGTGGCTTCATCCAGGACACGTAGGGCGTTATATCCCATACTCATACTCATGTGTTGTACTGAGTGAATCGACTGAAAGGGAACACAGGGTTTCAGAAAATGAACATAATACTCCCAGTCAAGCATGGAGCTGGTAGTGTTGACAGTTGCCATAAAGTTTGTTTAAAAAGTAAACCGAAACTGTAAAAAAAAAAAAAAAAGTTACATAAAAAAAACATTAAAACTTTAAAAAAAGTAAACTGGATCTCTGCGCACTAAGCTCCTCAGTATCTGCTGTCTCCACTGTGATTTTACGTGTCTGTTGTAGCTCCCAATCACTTCCTCTTTGTGAAAATAACACCACAGTTGGTTTAGCAATATTTAGTTGCAAGTAAATTTCACAATTGGATTTATGCACATTTAGCATCCTATCATGGTACCACAGCGGGATTCACTGAGCTTCTGGAATTGACCCATTCTTTCTCAAATGCTTGTAGAAGACGTCTCCATTCCCATCTGCTGGACTTTATACCCCATGGCCATGGAGATGAACCCCTAATCGCAATGATTTGGAGGGGTGAGCAAATGCACTTCTATGAAATAACATATCAATCCAAATTATTCGGCCTCAAGTAGTCTTTGAACCAAAATATTTGAAGTTAGAAATCTCTATTGCACAATTGTGAAAAAGCAAAGTCTCCACAGTTTTAACCAAGGCTTTCAGTTTAATAAATTGTGTGGATGAAGTTCAGATTCAGAATTTTCTTGGTATCAGCTTCAGTCCATTCTCTTAGGACAACCATTAGAGTAGACTCTCTGCAACAATTTCAGCTTTGCTGAGCCGCATTTATTGGTAAATGGGGCTCAAAGTGGAAATACAATCCGTATATTTATCAGCTTCTCAATAGTATCAAAGAATGCAAGTGAAGAGGGTTTCTGTTCAGTGCTGTACACTGCTGATAGGGCGCTCCTGCAAGTTGCACGCAGGAAAAAATGTAACCTGGTACTCTACTTAAAGTGCATAACTTATCAGGTGCAGTCAGAAGGAACCATGCAAACAGAATGTAAAATGTTTGTTTGTGCAGCGGCCAGTGTCAGTTCATCACCCTGGGCCTGTAGTTGTATTTTTCGTTTTAATCAGTCCCACTGGGACTATTGTAAATTGTATCATAAACCCTATGAGCTGCTGCTTGCGCCTCTTTCTCCTTGTCCTCTTCGTGGGTATATATGATGTGAGGATGTTTTCTGACGTTCTAAAAGTAACATCCGGCATTCACACTGAGGCCTGAAAAAGATCCTAACTTCTTTTAGTCTACCAGCAACCGGAGTGGGCCGAAGTGCAATTAGGAGGCGTGCCTTTTCCCAGCTAGGAGCCCTATTTCAGCAGGCAGCACAGCACGTACTAGCTCCTGTTTGTCAGTGACCTGAGCATGCTAATGTGTTTACTGGAATGAGAAAGTGGATTTTTTTGGGAGCTGCTTATTTAAATCCTTTTGGTTGAAGCCAGGGATGCTGTGAACATTACAACCGCAAAATCAACAATGCTGAAATAACTTACTTTGTCTTTGGCTGTTTTTAGATTGTAGCTGCTATATTAAGCTTGCGTGCCATGTTCTGCTTTAAATTCTTCTGGACCAAGCCATGCAGGTCCATGGAGGCCCTGCTTTATATTTTTGTTGACATCGCTGTCACATTACACCTACCACCACAATGCTAAGGCACTACAACTATACAACAGATGTTCTGTCAGATTCAATGAAGAGCCTACTAGACCCAGAGGACTGCAAAGACCATTCCAATTTTGGCAGATCTTTTAAGTTTATTCCAGTGGGAAAAGCTTAAGCAAGCTGACTTTGAATTTGCTGTTAAATTTGGTATTTACTAAAGAAAAGAGCGCTTGATAGGCAAATATTTTCATTGAATCGGACCGATTCATAAATGCTGAACAATTGTGCATCATAATAAAACAGAACTGTGCTGCAGAGTTTTCATACATAAGTATGTACTTATCGGTCAGCTATTTTATGCCATTTTGGAAGTACATCATAGTCAAATGATCCACATCTGGATTCAGTGTATTAAAGCACTGGCAGGTCATGTTTGATTGACCCTTTCATGATATAATCATTGCTTGTTCTTCAGTCTGCTGTGCACTGCTGAAAAGGAGCCAAGGTATAAAGCTGAATATAGTAGACAAAGTAACAGCTGCCCCTGTGGTGTGTAACAAGGTTTATCCGCGTCTGCCATGTCTCGTAAGCATCACTCTGCCATTGGCCCTGGGGCAGATTGCTTGCTGACACATGTCAGCCGCCCGCACCTCTCAGCGGCATGTCATTCACTCTCTGATGTTGACACCGGGACCCTCTGCTGTCTATAGACATGTCAACTTTCTCTTCTATCTATGCCACTCTTCTCGTTCTAGATTAGTTTTGTTTTGCGCTTTTTTTTTCTGAAATGAAAAGTAACTTTGGCCCTACTTAGGGAAAAATTTTAGAGCATTAAGACTAATTAGTCTTATGGGATTTGCTCATCAATTGGCTTTTTAAAGTGCAACTTATTTATTTTTTTCTGATTTTTTCAAATTTGATTGTTTGTGCAAATATCTGATGACTAGTTCATCTGCACGCTGTCAATGTCTGTTTTATCAGTCTATCTATATCTACCATTTTTTCTGTCCTAGGTCCTGTTTACATGTGGATCCACATTTATACTGATCTGCACACTTCAATCAAATTCATACCCACTCTGGCATTTCTCAGCAGTTTACAACCCTCAGGCAGAGCCACTTTGTAGAAAGGGTGATAACAGCTTTGTCTCTTGCCTCCTGGAACTCACATTGTGCTGCTCAGTGCCTGGCTGTCCTTTATTTTCCTCTTAAATTGAAAGATAACCCTAGGAAAACTCTACTAATAGGTCAGCATACCAAATTTAGTCATGCTAAAGAATAGGTTTTAAGAAACAAAACCCGTTCTTTAATCCAAGCAGACTGAAAAAGTTTAATATTAAAGTTGCATCCCTCTTTTTGCTATGTCAGAAGCCTCTTTCAGGCAGACATTTTTCTGTAGTGGCACTGTGGGGGTCATTGCACCTCATTATTTTGTGTGGAAAGTGCAGAGACGGACATTGGTTGCACCACCAAAGCAGCAAAGGTAGTAGCTGTGCTGAATCAATGTCTTTGATTTGGAACAAGCCACACTGGATACCAGTGCTATCATCAAACTGCTGATGCCACGGTATCTGTATTTGGTCAATCCACAAAAGTAAGGAAAGTAAAAAGTACCCCAGTTTTTCAACCTGCATTTACATTTGCTACATTTGCTAAAGAAAGTGTTCCGTCTTTCTAGGATTTTTTTTCTTTTTTTGTTCTCATTCTTTGGGCTGTACTTTGGTTTAAGCTTAATTGTTATTGGATATATAATAACATGGTAGGATCTGTGATTTGGGGGTTAGTACATTTACGGTTAGATATAGATGATCTTAGAATCTGGTAAAGATCAGATAATTTATTCATTAACCCTTCAACATCAGAGTCTGGATCCAAAACTATTCTTGGAGTGCAGAGTAAGCAGAAGTTGTGGTTGAGAAAAGTGCACATGTCTAAAGGTTTAGGGTATTCTAATCCTAACCCTTCACATGTAAGTATAACCACAACATTGACAGGTTTGTGAACCAAACCCCATTCAAGAGTTTGGAGATGATTCACAAGGTGGGTGGTATGGATGGAATCAGTGCTTTAAGATCCACGGCACACAGATGTTTTCAGGAAATGGGGTTGAACTGTTGCATTCTTTTTGTTAAGCTGCTCCAGAACCAGAGACAATATCAAAAGTTTCTTACCTGGTCTATGGAGAAAAACGATGGACTATAGCTTAGTGTTGCAAACTCCTGTTTCAGATTAAAGTAGATTTAGGATTTCATTTAAAAATGTAAGTCAAATTCACTGAGGAGAGAGGGCCAGAAAGTTTATTAAGGTCTAGTAGGAAGGGTTTATAGTCAGTAATGATTTGGAGAGTCATATCATCTTCTAGTGTTGGTCCACTATGTTTTATCAAGTCCAAAGTCAGTGCAGCCATCTACTAGGGAATTTTTGAGCAATTCGAACTTTATGGAAATGTTACTTTCATTTTACCAACAGGATTTATACACTGTATATATGTAAAAAGTGCTCAAATAAATTACATATATGATCATTTGCTAATTTATTAAGATGCACTTCTAGAATTTGGCGGTTTTGATTGTGGTTTTTGGTATTCTTTCCAAAACAGTGACACATACTGTATCTCCTGCAATAGCTTTGAATTGTAGTCCAACCTGGAATATAATCTGAAGTAGATGGCATTATGTAATGTAAACACTGAATCATACTTTATATGCAGAGGTTAGAGTGTAAGGCTAAAAAGCAGTCACAATAGCATAAATGTTTTTTCCCAGATGATGTTATCATCTTAAATCATTTCTCACCACCTACAGTTTTAGTTTATTTTTTTGGTAGCTGTAATTTCTGTGTAGAATGGGGACATTCATGTTAGCTTGAAATTATGAAATACCTTTATATACACCTATATTCCCTGTGAAGCATGATGCTGCAGAAGTTTTGAGGGTAAACATTTTTACAAGAAGATATTTGAGTTACATCTGTTTAAAATCAACTAGATGAAAGGTATATTTAAAACATTTCTTGAATCAGCTGGAAAATACATACAATTTCCCAGCATAGGACAAAGACGGAGTATTTGCATTTTTTTCAAAATGCATTAGCATACAGTGTAATTGGAGTAGAATGTATTGGGAATAAATTAATGACTGAATAAATGAATGAATTAATTTACTTTTAACAAACACAGGAGGACAACTAATGTCTGCTGCCAGTCTTTATATAACCTCCTTTTCCAATCCATGTTGCAGTAGACAGAAGCCAGACACACCTCTACAATTTTCTCTTGTGTCTCTAAGTGAAAACTCCTAATGTTTTTTGGGGATTTAGAATTAGAATCTTCCATAATATGATGTCTGTATCATAGTGTCAGAGCCACAAACTGGGGATGTTATCCTCCCCAAAGTATTTCACCATAAATAAGAGCAAAGGCAGCAGAAAATATTGTTGCTTCACAGCTCAGCTTTCTTTTTCAAGCTGCTGCTTCTGCACTTACAGAATCCCATGCTGAGGCTTTTGAATCCCCTGCTTTACTATGCAGCTAATGTTTGGTATACACACATGGAAGCACTGTAAGAAAGATGTATTTATTAGTTTATTTACTTAAACCACATTTTGTTCCAAGAAGAAAATAATTGAGCTAATAATGCACCTGTGAGAGAAACTGTGTTCGATCTGGAGGGTAAAAATAGACATTACATCAGAAGAGCTATAAAAGCAAATGGAGAGTATGGCAACACAGAGTTAAAGTTTAACACTTTCGGATGTTTTGCTCTTTCTTCCAAAATTTTACATTCATATTGGCAGTCATACTGCCATCAGTATATCTGTTCATATATTCGCCTGTGTGCTAAACTTTCTCCTGTAGATCACCACTAAGGTGCTCCCCAGCAGACTTTTAGTAGAACAGATATAGACTAACTATGGTTAGATTACTGTAATAGAGTCAGTACAGGTCTCAAGAAAAAAACAAACAAAAAAAACAACCAGCGGCGACTCATCAAAACTGCTGCTACCAGGCTCCTGACCAATGGCAGGTATATTTATGATATCACACCAGCTCTTTACATGTTCTCGTTGTTTACAGTATAATAGGATAGGTTTTAAAATCTTGCTATTGTTTTGCACTGAATGAGCCTACATTATTCTCAGAGGTACTTTTAAGGTATGAGCAGTGTAGTCTCCTTGGATCATCACAGGGCCTGTTCTGGCCTTGTATTAGCATGCTCCTTGACTGATCAGGATTTAAATTGAGCCTAACAATGGCTATTTATACCTCCTATTAAAATCCATCATGAGTAACCAGATATTATATTTCCATTAAGCATTTTTTAAGAATATAAAAAATTGCCTTCCTTACAGCTTGTTTTGCACAAAAAAAGCAGGCAGTCTGGTGCTTGCAGAGCACTGAATGGTCTTGGGCCTAAACAAGTTTCATAGCTGCTGACCAGGTGTGAATCATATAGACTCCTCGTTTCATCAGAGACCATTTTACTCTTTCCTCCCAAGACATGAACTAGTCGTGTAGAGGGAACATTAATTTCAAATTCTTTAAATTCTTATTTTAAGATTTCCTATCATGTCTTAGCTTTTTATTTGCTTAAATTTAGCCATTTTAACAATTCTTTCTTCTATTTAATTGTGTATCATGTCATGTTATATTTTATCTAGATTATTAAGTTTTTTTTGTAAAGCACTTTGAATTACCCCAGTATATGAATGGCACCATACAAATAAACTTACTTTGCCTTGCCTTGAGTTTCAAGAATTCAAAAAAAAGGTGTGTTTGGTTGTTAGAGCAGCATAACTGACAACATGAGTTAGAGTTAGCTCTGATGCAACCCAACAGGGTACATTTGAAATGAAACTCTGTTTCTGTATTTTTGAAGAGAACCAACCTGGGTATTGGATGAATGCAGGCAAAAAGGCTAAAAAACAATTAGCTCCACACTGTAGTGGTTTGTAAAAGACAAAAAGCCATTAGAATGATCAGATGAAGCATTAAGTGCACACTAAAAAGTTCATGCACTATTTCCAAATAAAATCCTGCCTGAATTAAGCTAATATTATCAGGTCTAACCTTAACTAAATTCTGTTTTTTATAGAAAATATAAAACACCCACACATAGTATATTGATTTTGTAGGACACAACTACTCACAATTCTGTTTTACTTTCTTCTGTATTCTTGATACTGTTTTTGCCACAGTGTCGGACAGTACTAGTTGCCTTATGAGTTGTTTAATGTCTTTTCAGGTTTCCACCCGTTAAAGAGCTGTCACCAGTTGGCACTGCAGTGGGGACTATTTTAGCTGCTGCTATGAATCAAACCATCTTCTACTCCATTGTTGGAGGAAATGAACAAGGTATGACCCGCAGATCAAATACCATGCAGAAAATGAAGATTAATTGAATTCTTTCTCTGGGTACAAGATACAAATTGTCTTTTCCACTCGTTCCTGCCTAAGACTCTCAATATATGATGTAGACTATGGCTTTAAAATAAAGCAGTGTTATTTCTGCTTTTTATTTATTTATTTAAGATGAGATAAGCACCTATGTTAGGTGGAAAATTCTTTATACCACTAAGTAAATGAGTTTTTGGTTTTAAAGAGTTCTTGAGAAAGAAGCAACGGGATTATTCTAAATATTGGAGGTTACAGAGTTTATCTTAAATTTGTCATTGTATAGATATAGAATATGGCATTTTTGTTGCACTCAACCTTTAAATGGCTTCCTAAACTTGTTGGAAAAGATTAACAAAAAGGATTTTACAGTTGGAGGGGTATCATTAATTCAAATTCAGACAAAACCAGAAAATGTGTGTGTGTGAGCTAAAGTAAGAAAAAGCAGGAAAACAATCTTTGTTTATATTCACTTCTATTTCTTGTTTTCAGGTCGCTTTAAAGTGAACAACAGCACAGGTGTCATCTACATTGCCCAACCCCTGGACTATGAAAATGTAACCAGCTACATCCTTAGGGTTCAGGCAGATTCTTTGGGGGTTGTCATGTCCAACCTGCGTGTGCCTTCCAAAAGTAAGAAATATTAACTTTTATTATAGATGTTTTACTATACATTTGTGTTGGACTCCAGCCATAAATTCATATTTGAAATAATTGATACAATCCGACACATTTCTACCTCCCTTGATATTAGTAGTCTTTATCTGCAGCAACCAGGCAGGAAATGATTAGAAAGAGAAAGGGGGAAGACATGCAGCTAAGGTCCCAAAGCCAGGTATCAAACCCCGGACGCCAAGGACCAACAGCCTCCGCACATTTAGATTCTTCAGCCACATCTATCTTACTTCCTCATTTCTCGGTAACTGGAAACTAGAGAAGGGCAATCCTGTTTTGGGTGTTTGGTTTAACACACTGTTGTTGAAAGCACAAATTAGTCTTTGTGATTATAGTTGCGCCACGAACAACACTGTTAGAAGCTCACCGACAGATGTCTGTAGGTGTCTGTTTATCAAAAGAGGCAAAAAAAGAAAACTTTTAGTTAAACTGCAAACCATTTAGTTGAAAAATACAGCTTGCCACATATGATTAGCAACATAAGCAAAACACACATATGTTGGGACCACAGCCATGGTTACAACGTGAAAGGCCAGTACAGACTTTCCTGGAACTTTCAAAATAAATTGCATTAACCTACTTCCAGCACAGCCAGGAAACGGGGTAACTGCGGACTTCCTGTGACATCACAGTCCAAATAAAACCACCGTTCTTCCTACATCCTGCCTCTTCCACACCGGTGATCATCAGGATAGGGGAGGCACAGCGCGCTAATGTCTCTTTGCTGGCAAACAGACATAAACTCTTCAAACTGGATCCGAGAGTGTTATACGATCATTGATCATATGCACTAAGATAAGTACAAATGAAGCACTGTTCGTGTATCCGGTAGATTCATTCATGAATGGGAATCAAGGTACAAGCCTGGCTTGACTTTTCTCTCTGAGGCCTACAGAATCAAGCTGTGTTATAGAGAGTTCCCGGCAGAGACGCTGTCTCTACGACTCCGAGTGGAGCAGTTTCCCGAAGGAGGAAAACGGACGCATTACCATGGTCACCAGTAACTTGCTGAAGCTAACCCTTTTGTTCACAGAGCTTTCTTCAAACTTCGTCGTCGCCCGGACAACTCCTCCTCAGCACAGTTCACATACGAGGTTAGAGTTTGGGCAGAGATATTTAGGATGAAATGATCTAAACGATTTTCCTTTTATGAAGTTTGGTTTTGTTTGTGTTGAACTCGGCTATCTTGGTGCTAGCAGGCTATCTGCAGCACACGTGCTCAGTTTTGTGTTCTGTGTTTGTGTGTTTTTAAAGTTAAGACAAACTTTATTTAAAGGGTGATTTTAAACACAGAAGATTGATCATAA